>JAPDSC010032581.1:10180-36085 GCA_026290005.1 Latrodectus geometricus
TATATATATATATATATATATATATATAAATATATATATATATATATGTTCATCTGGCAAACAGATGAGTCATAATATATTGGGTTGTTCAGAAAGCATTTTTCATTTAGTATAAGACTAAGAAACGAATAATGAATAAATATTTTATTGATTGTATACTGCCAATTCTCTTCGAATAACTTTTACCATCTTTCTGGTTGTAGCATGATTTCATACTCATAAAACGGTCGGTTTTTACTTGTAAAAAACTGATTCATGTGGGAAAAACGAAAGGACTTTCCAATAAATTCTAAGGATGATAATGGTGTGTTGTGTTTAACAACTTTTAATATTTAACAATAAAATGCTAAAAGATGTAATATTAAAAATTTAATACTTATATTACGAAAGAAATATACAAATACGCTTGAATTTTAAGTGATAATGATCTGTTAAACAGTTAATGAACAGTGAAAAATGACTGTTAATTACTTTAGTGTACGTTTATCATTCTTATTAGAAAGAAACCTTTTTAGATCATTTGAATATATAACTATCAAATCATTAGATAAATATAACTACCTGATAAATACGCAAATATATTGGGATTTATGTATTATTTGTATGAAAAATATCATTTTACATATTATATAACAATATTATTAAAAATATTGAATTATATGTTAATTATATGAACAATTATATTAAAATAGTATATTATTAGTGGTTCGGAAACTTGGTCACAATGGAATGGTTTAGCGATACATGGTTAAATGAAGGATTTGCTACATATTTTGCTTGGAAAGGTGCTAGAGTGGTTTTACCAGAATATTTTGAAGTAAGTTTTAAACATTTTAAAAAAATTTTACTTCTATGTTTCAAAATCGCTGGAAAATTTATTCATATGTATGAAATCATCAAAACAAGCTTCTTTGCTTACATGTTCAAAATTAATTATTTTGTGTACATAATAAGTAATTTTTATTATTTTTAAGTTTTCTTATTTATTTTATATTGGTTAAAAGTATATAAAGAATTAAGGAAATATGTAGTACTGATTCAAATTTCCTGTAAACTGCACAGCACCATAATCGAATAGTTATTATACGATATAATTTTTGTATGGTAAAATTATCGTATTTTTGGAATGATGGCATACGCAGATAGCTGCGCCAAAAAGATTTGGAATCACGTATTATCAGTAGGTTTTTGAATTTAATTTAAGGGAGATGGAAACGTGAATGGACATTTTAAAATTATTTGTTCCGCTTACAACGTTAAGAAATGAATGTCATTTGGCAATTACTGATGAAGAAAGCAGACGCATGGCAGCATCAGAGTTGTTTCATCAGTTGCTTTTAGACACGACTACCACATTTCTGTTGCATACTATATAAATATGGTTGACACAGCATGGCCCACACACATGTCTTTGCCGATACGTTATGGATAGTATGTTTATCATTGTCATTAGCGATTTGCCTAGTGTGGAGAACATATAATCAATGTATCTACGATGTGGTCATATATGTTAAGTTTAATGGGTTTAATTTTATTTTGAAACTTGATTCACGTAGAATTTCATATGGAAAACGACAGTGTCCTGTTACCTTCTAAACAACATCATTGAAAAATACCTTGCGGTAAGGTAGTATTTTTCATTTAGATTGCAACTCTTGCTTATAGAACAGATCTGCATGTTCAGATCGATGCTATAATAGGCCAGATTTCTCGGAACATCATATTGGAACCCCATATACATTTTTTTAAATTTGTCATTATAGCACAATTTACAAATAATTATTATAGCAATTAATAATAACACAATATCAATTTAAGCTTAAGAGTGACATTTCTCATGCTTATAGTGTTTTCAAACTGGAGAAAACACCCGTTTGGAACGCCCTGTGTTCTTAACTAATTTAAATGTGACACAGTTTACATGGATCATATTCCGTAAACGTGTTGCTCTGTTTCTAAAGCTCACTCTACCTGTAAACTAGAACTTAGGAGCACATGGCTTACTGAATGATATAACTACTGCAGAGTCAGCTCAATAATTTAATCTGAGCATTTCCAGACAAAATATGAACGTGCAGCATTGTATTGAAAAGAAACACCTTATTATCAATTATAACAACTATGCATACTTATTAAGCTTCTGTAAGATTTTTCTGTTTTCTTATTGCTCCAGTTAGCCTACACCATAGTTTTATGTGAATAGTATCATAAATGACTACCTTTTTTTATTCGTCCTCTTTTATTTTATAAACGTGTTTTATGTGAGTGGTATGCTTGTTCTGTTTTTTATAGTTATTTATGCAAATTGCTATTATTCTTAATTTACAGCATGAATATTCAAGGAAACTTTAATAAATGTTTTGAAAATTGAATTCTATTCCAAATAGAAACTTAAAATGCATTAATACCACTGCATTTCATGACAAATTAAATATTACTAGAAAATATACAAATATATTAATCAAATTAATATAAAGTACTTATTTCTTTATACATAAAAATTTACATTTTTTTTTTTTTTTTTTTTTTTGCATCCGAATTTTATAAGTTTTTAATATATTTTTGCAGATGAATGATGTTGAAATTACTGAAATGTATTCTATCATGGAAGAAGATAAACCACTGAAACATGATTTCAACCATTTGAATATTTCAGACTTAATAACTACCAACATATTTGATGAAATAAATTACAAGGTAAACTTATTATTTATATATATATATATATATATATATATATATATATATATATATATATATATATATATATATATATATATATAAACTTTACATTCAAGCTTATTTGAAAAACTATATAAAGTGCTTATAACAAAGTAAAATTCCTTCTATTTTAACTGTACCTTATTCTTTTTGATATATATGTTACACCCTCCCGTTTCTCTGTTAATCCTGCTACTCAATTAAACATTTTTCAAAACTTCTAGCAGACCATAGAAATTAATGTAAGATACTAGACTAATCACACTGAAAATTTTAACAGCACTGACATTTTATGACATTAATTAATCGATATTTCATATCCTTTAATTATCCTAAAAGTTTAGAAAGTAAATTGCTAGTTTTAGGAGCATTTAAACTGGAATTATAATTAAGAAAATTTGGCAATTTTATCGACAAGATATTCGAATAAAATGCTGGAAAATGTTTTATGATGCATAATGTACAATTTCTCGATGATTTCCTCTTCAGGAAATAGAAATTCATTATAATAAATAGAGAAATGCAGTTCTCGTTGAAAACTACATTTCTCTATTCAATATGAAATTTCCTATTCAAAAAGTAAATTTTTAATAACTAATATATAATAATAGCCTGAAGAAAATTATCTAATTAAGATGTTTTTGACATATAGAATAAAAAGACATTTCCAATTTTACTTTTAATTAAGTCATATTAATAAATTTCTAAAATCCGTTTTACAAACGATTTAAATTAGAGAATTTGAAAAACAAAGCTTTAAAAATTACTTTTATATAATTTCAGTAATATATGAGATTATTATAATGACGTCTAAGATAATAATAATATTTCAATAATTTAAGAAAAATAACAAGTTATTCCATTTTACTAATGTTTTTTGAGTAATAATTTAAATGAATATATAAAAAAATGATGTATAAATTTTCTATAGAATATTTTTTCGTATATATTTATTTGAATAATTCATGTTTATTTGTATCTAGATATAGTTCAGTAAATTTGATTTTAATCTAAAAGTTAAAATTTAAATCATGAATTTTTCCATATAAAAATGCTTATTTAATCAGGTGAAAAAATATAATTTATAATATAATGAAGCGCAAATAGAGAATCCCAATCATGATGATTAACTTAGCTACTGAATTTTAAACTTTAGAAATAAAAATTTTACCTAGGTTTCTATTTGATATTCTCAGGACACTATTGGTCAAGAGTTTTACAGAATTATTGAATTGGATGGAACCCTCAAATCACCTCCGATTGTCCGTGACATAAGTGAATTAAATTTTGACAGTGTATATGATGCAGTTGTGTATAAAAAAGTAAGTAATTATGATTTATCTTATTTTCAAATTACATTTCGGATGGGATAAAAATGTAAATACGACAACACATTAAAAAAATTTTTATCAAATTTTTTAAGGATTAATTGGCAATATAATTGCCATTGATATTAAAAAGTAACTATATTAAGTAGAGAATCGTGGTCTAAGCATAATAATCGGTATTAAAATTTTCTCAATATAACATGAGATTAATGTTTTCGCATTTATACTTGAGACAAAAATTGAAAATGCTTTTCTATGCTAATAATGCACTCAGACATAAATTAATGCCTTAGAAAAGTTTAATTTTAAATGTGAATTTGTCGATCACATTATGCGATTGATGTTAATTATGAAAAAACACAGTTTAATTACAATTCCCACTATTGCTGTGATTTCATTGAATAAAATTCCTAATTTAAAATGTTTTTCTATTTATACGGTGTAAGAATATTCTACAATAAAAATATGTAACTTCATTAAACAACCAAGCATAAATTCATTGATTGAAATATTAGTTTGGGGAAAAAGTAATCCATTATTTTTTCGGTAGACGTCTGTAGTGGTCGATATCTCGTGAGATATATATCAAACAATTTCAGATTTATGTTCGTTGAAAAGCTGACATTTGACACTAAAATATCCTCTTGCGGTTTTTTGTTTGATTAATTCAGCTACGAGTACAAGGTTTTAAAAATGGAAGACAACAAACAGAAAATTCGATACATTTTCGTTTTTCTCTTGTAAAGATGAAAAAGATTGACTGGTGGCTAAAATTGTGAAAGGTGTTTATCGTCCTCTATAAGACTGTAACAACCAGTTACGTACAATTTTTGTTTCGTCGATTCCGTTCGGGTATTTTTGATGTTAGAGATGCACCTCGCATTTGGATACAGCATCGTCGAAAATGTCTGTAAAATATCAAAAATGGTCGAAGTTCACCGCAAGTCAGCAGTAGTAACGCGCAAGACCTAAAAATCTACAAGAAAACTGTTTTAAACCTTTTTACAAAGCGAATCCAAAAGAAGTTACATAAAGTTCACGTGAAAATAATGGATTTCTTTTTCCCCAAGCAAATATTTCTCGAAAATTTCTTACTGGTATTTTCCATCACTTTGTTAATATTTAAAAACCAATTTCTTATAAATTGTCTTCAATAAATTTGCGAATGGTTTGTTTTAATTTCTGAACTTTTGTTAGTTTATTGACTGATCACATTCCTTGTATCCCTGATAAAAACGATTATTGTATACATGGCAGTGACAGTTCTCACGACCGCATCGAGAACCATTTCATGAACCTTTCAGTCTATTAAGCATCAATCGGTGTTCACTGGTACCATTCGATATCGCTTACGACATCATCGAATGGAATGCTTAAAAGGGTTCATTCTTTACCCTCGACTCAATGCCACAGACATTTGCACCTATGGCCTGACGGACATGGTTAACGAAATGAAACGACACTCTATTTGCTGACGAATCCCGCTTCTACTTGCAACACTACAATTATCGGACTTTAGTCTGGAGATACGTTGTTGAGAGGCAGTTGAACTGTTGCGTTATGCATATTCATACTTGTCCTGCATTTGTTCTCATAGTGTTGTGTGGTAATGGATTTCACTCCTGCATCCATCTAATACGCATTGCTATTACACTGAAAAGCGAACTCCCAATCTTTAATAAGTTAGAGTCCATGATCCTCCCATGAATTCAGAGTTTACCCACAGCCATATTCCTACAAAATAATCCCCAATCACAAATGGTGCGCAAAGTTTAAATGTTCTTCTTTATCCGTCAGATTAAATTGCTTTTTAGGCTTGCTAGCTTCTTTATCTGTTGCCAATCAAAAACATGTTGTCCATGTTTCCACAACAACTGAGTTGTGTTACACAGCTTGCAGATACAATATATCCTCTTTGACAACATATGGATGCCATATGGACCCCAAGAATACATTCCTACCCTCTTTGATTACATGCAAGATGTGTGGCAGTGATTATATCCAAAAATGTCGCTATGCTAACAATGGATTTTGTCATCATCCACACTTTACGGTGGCTGTTTTTTCAATCATTTAACATGTTGTCTACCAAATAAATTTTGTGGTGATATCTTTTTATTGGCGCAAGCGTAGAAACCCGAAGAACAGCGCCCTCTATGTAGACGAGACTATTCCGCCTCTGACCACTGAGGAGAATGGAGCTTGACTGACTTTCAGTTTATTACTTATACACTTATACTTGTTATTTTCTACATTTAATTGTTTTTGTTTTACGTAATAACATTAATAAAATTCTACTCGAGGTCCGTCGTATACTTTAAACAACTTACAACACCAGAAACGATTTGAATTTTTTTATTAACATAAATATTCGCACTAAGGAAACCGCAATATGGATATATTGTTACGACAAAACACTTCGCTCAAAGCAAGAATCACTCTAATTGAAAATGAAGTTAAAACAGACAACCTTTCTAAAACTGAAGTAAAAGTGAAACTAAAACTATTGGACTCGCTATGAAATAAATTGGAACCTAACGTGATAAATTTTTGGAACTTGAAGAAGTAACGTCAAAATATTTCGAAAATGATCTAAATGATATTGAAGGACGACTTGAAAAAATTGAGATTAGCCTCAGAAAATGAAAGTACTATTAATTCTTATGAAAATAATTCAAATGCTGCTTCTAATGACCTTGTTATAATGAAACCTCAAATACCCCATTTAGTTCTTCCCGTTTTTAACGGACGTTGTAAAAATTTTCTACCTTTAAAAATAAGTTTGATGATTTAATAGCAAATAAAGGATCTTTAACAAATTCTCAAAAATTATACTATTTAAGATCCACGTTAAAGGGAGATGCTAAACTATTAGAAAGTATATCTGAAACCTTTGAATCTCTAATGATAGCTTTATCAGAACGATATGAAAATAAACGTTTGCTTGTAGGTTTTCACATGTTCGTTCAATCATGAACATAAATAAAATTCCCTATGAATCAGCAAAAGAATTAAGAGCTTTAACCGATAACATAAATAAAAATTTAAGATCCTTAAAAACATTAGAATTTGAACTAGATGCGCTTTCAGAGATAATGCGGTCCAATATTGTTCCAGAATTTTAGATAGTCTTGATAAAGAAACTAGATGAAATTTCGAACTTTTTCTATTAATTCTACGGATGTTCCCAAATTTAACGAATTGCTAATTTATTAAGAAAAAAAGAAGTATAATGTTTATAAACATTTCCCAGAGCAGTAAGAATAAATTTATAATTAAAAGTTGCACTAATCCGAACAAAAATAAAACTTTAGTTTCAAAAAATGAAAAAAATAAAATAAAATGTATTGTATGTAATTATGAATTCTTTCATCTAATATTTAAGTGTCAAAAAAATCAATTTGTTAAAGATAATATTTGCACCCACTGTTTAAAATATCAAAAAAGGACAATGTAATTCTAACTATACATGTCCATGTGGGAAAATACACACTCGTTTGTTATGCAGTAAACAGAAATTTGTTGACCTTGACTCAAATAAGAATACCACTTCGTTCACTGGAAGAAAAAATGAAAATTCTGATATTGCAGAAAGCAAAGTCGATGGTTTCGCATTTCCCACTTGAGAATGCAAGCAATAATAAATAAGTTCTCTTAGCATCTGCTGTTATTCATTTTAGAAAGATGGGGGGGGGTCATTAAAACGAGATATTAGATAGTTGTAGTAGTATATGCGCTATGACTCTCGAATTGGCCAACGTCTAAGGAATAAAAAGAAAAAATAAATACTTCAGTGAATATATTGAATAGCTCTGTTCAAAATATGAAAAACTAATTGAAGGCTACTATTGGGTTGTTCGGAAAGTTATTTCGTTTTCTATGAGATTGAAAAACGTATAGCGAATAAATATTTCATTTAATTATATATTGTCAATTCTAGTCCGATATCTTTTACCATCTTTCTGGTCATAGCACGATTTCATACTCATAAAATGGTTGGTTTTCACCAGCAAAAAACTGATTCAGGTGTGAGAAACGAAATGACTTTCAGAACAACCCAATATTTCTAACAATTCAAATTCCTTTGAAGAGAAAACATAATTTCTTATAGTAAAAAATAAAACTGGATTAACACCTTATACAAATTTAGATATTTCTAGTATTGAACTTCCAGAATTTATACAATTAGCAGACCCGACATTTTACCATCCGGCTAAAATACATGCATTGATAAATGGAGCTTTATTTCTTAAAATGATATTACCTGAGAATTATCACATTAATGTAAATTTAATTTTACTAAACTCAAAATTCTATGGATAGTAAAATTAAATGAAATTCAACCATGCAACAAAAATATATGTAATTTAGTTAATGAATTTCAGCCAATAGAAGATATTATTAAACAATATTTTGATATTGAATCTTTGGTGATAAAAGATGGCCCCATTACACGTGATAAAGATAATGCAATGGAAATTTACAAAAAAAAAAAAAAAACAGTTTGTTTTGAAAAGGGTCGTTATGTAGTTAAATTTCCATGGAGGAAAGATTGGTAAGAATTACACAACAGCTTCCTGTAGCTAAACGGCGTCTTTTTAACTTAATCAAGAAGCTTAACAGTAAACCAGGGGTGTACCCAAAACGAACGGGTTTATGTTGTTGTGACTGCGTGAGAAATGCTTTCGGCTCCGTGACTTGTTTCGCAGGTGTAACGATAAATGAGTATCAGTTTCCGGCCTTTTTGTGGTAAAGGGTTAGTCACCCTGTGCCTGCCGATAGAGCAAAAACGTTCTTTTGAGCCATGCCTAAATCTAGTACAACAGATCTCATTTTTCATTTCTTTTACTCTATTATTATAATTTAATTTTAGTTTGATCAACGAATTTCTATTTCAATTCATTGTCTTGTAAATTGCTTTAATAAACAAATTTATTTGTATGATTTTTATAAATATTGTATAAATTCATTAGCATGTAGATTTTACATTTAAAATCAATAATCAATCTACAGAAATAAATAAAAATATGTTAATAAGAAAAATTGTTTGATGCTTTTGATATTCCTATTTTCATAGCAAACATAATATTCCTAATATTTAAATGAATTGCATGATACAAAATTATGGAATTAGAGGCACAAAAATATATTAGATTGGGGAAAAAGAAATCCATTATTTTTACGTGAACTTTTTGTAACTTCTTTCAGATTCGCTTTGTAAAAAGGTTTAAAATAGTTTTCATGTAGAATTTTAGGTCTTGTGCGAAGCTACGACTGCTGACATGCTGTCAAGTTTGATAATTTTTGATATTTTATAGACATTCTCGACGATGTTGTATCCATGCGAGGTGCATCTTTAGCATCCAAATACCCAAACGGAATCGATGAAACCAAAATTGTGCGTAACTGGTTGTTACAGTCATATATAGGGCGATAAACACCTTCCACAATTTTAGCCACCTGGTTAGCATTTTCGCCATTATAAAAGAAAAACTAAAATGTATCGAATTTTCTGTTTGTTGTCTTCTATTTTTAAAACCGTGTACTCATAACTGAATTAATCAAACAAAAAACCGCAAGAGAATATTTTAGTGTCAAATGTCACCTTTCCAACAAGCATAAATTTGAAATTGTTTGATAGATACCTCACGAGATAGCGATCACTACACACGTCTACCGAAAAAATAATGGATAACTTTTTCCCCAAACTAATATTTTAAATTTTTAAGCCATTCACATTATTTCATATTTTAAGAAACTTCATGAATTGACGTAGCACTTTAGCGATGACATTGAAAAAGTTCTGAAAATATCAAAACGCATTGTTTGTTACAAATATAAAGTCTGTTGACAGAAATGTATTTTTCATTTCTGGTTCCACAGAAATATAATTGAAAAACTAAACTGTCACTTTAGAAAATATCTCCCGATCCAAAGAAAGCAAAAATGTAATACTGATTCATATCTTTTGACAATGCTTCCAGCCATGAATTCCGATAAATTACGTAGTTGCAACATTTTCAAGTCACCTCTACTCAAAACGAAAGTTTGGAAAATCAATATCAAATCTCTGAGACAGACGAAAATAAACTTTAAAAAACAGAGATCACTTATACCACTTTTCTTGTTGAAGCAATAAATTTTTCTTCTATTGTTTTCTGCTATACTCTAAATTAGGGATTATTTCATTGGTGTTAGATTATACGCGATATTTGTACAGTTTTACAAAAAACTAGATCATTAATTTTAAAAAGTACCTTAGCCCAGATAATTGAAAATTAAGCAGTAAGTAGTATTGATAATAATTTTTAATTAAAATATGATTAAATCATAATCTGCAATTAGATCTTAATCGCATTATCTTTTACATGGTTTTTAAATTCATTCAAGCTTGGATATTCTATTTCATTTACAAATATTCATATTCATATTCTCTTCTTTAACCCTTCTTTGCATAATGGTGGAAATTTCCATCATAACCTATAATGCCCAAAAATTATATAAAAGAACAAGTTCACTTTAAGTTGATCGTGTTTGGATACCTTTTTAATGTTCATTGCATAAAAAGAAACATAGCTGTCAAAAATAAACAAGTGTCATCATTGCTAAAAAATTGAAAATGAGTGGAAGAAAGGTTTGTAACACATGTTTCTGTTATTTTCGTCTTTTATTTCTATTTAGTACTAAGCTAATGATCTAACTTTGGATGATGATGGAAATTTTTAGCATATTGTTTTTTGCTAAATTTATACTATAAATATATACTAAGATTTTTTTGACCATTTTTCCTTTAATTTTGATCATGAATTATATCAACTTGATTTATTTCACCAATAAAGAAAAAATCATGCAAAGAAGGGTTAAGAAAAACTAGTATGTGTCTTTTCAAAACTCAAGAAGATTTTTTCCTTTTCTATAGTATCCTCAAATTAGATTTTTATCATTTTTACTCAAGCCTATGTCATTCACATAAACCTATTTCATTGAAGTAAAATTCAATTTAAAATTATCTTATACATGATTTTAGTGAAATATTTGCTTAAAATAAAATCATAAAAAAAATTAAAAACATTTTATAAATCTCATCTGCTTCCTTTTTTTAGGAGAAAAATATAGAATGTCTTTAAAAAGCTGTGTAGTTCTTTTCACTGGTTTGCTCGTGTAGTAATCAGTTACGTAATTTCTAATTATGTAAAGAATTCTATTTTTTGTTAAAACATGTCAAACTAAGATAATTATCAAACGTTTCTATCATCATTATATTTGGGAACTTAATTTTTAATGGGTGAAATGCTGCAAGGGGGTTATATTTCAATAACGATGATAAGTATAGCTTCGGTTCTACGGAACCAATTCCAAGGAAATTAAAATATATATTATGTTGGTCATGTTGTCGATATTGTTGTCAAAAAAGAGTTTAAAATTGTACCTATAGGGATATTATGTAGCTTAAAAATAAATAAAAGTGAATATCGCATAAAATATGTAAAAAAAAAGTATTATGTAAGTCTTGAAAAAAATAATTCGCTTAAACTGAATATATAGTTAAAGAAGAAAAACCTGCATTGAGCGTGAAACTTTTTTTATTTGAAGGAGAACAGTACTAAAAAGAACTCCCTGATTATTAACGAATATGAATGAAGAACTTAAGGAAGGTATTTATATGCACTAATGTTTTTAAAGTCCTGATGCAAAAGTTAGAAGAAAGTCCTTTTTTTGACAGAAAAGTGAGAAGGATGAGGATGACGTGAAAGCAAGATAGCAATTGCAGATGAAATTTCAGTTGAAGCATTTCATGTATCTACACATTTTTCAAAAGTTATTACAAGTTGCCACTCGAATAGAAAAGATTTGACTTTCCGTTTGTATTTATAATAATTATTTCACTCAAATTTTTGAATTTGTTACCTTAAAAGATGCATTTTTGTGCACTTATAGAAACCGTGAAATTCCCCAGACGTCTTGATTTTGCTTTGCGTTCTATATAAAGATCTAAGTGAAACATTTCTGACCATTGAACATCTTAAATTGACAGACAAGACTCATTTTCATTTACATAAGGTTCTGTAAGCAATCAGAACTCGTTAATATAGAATTCTATCAATTTTCATGTCATGCAATTGCAGTATTTCCCATACCTGTGAAGGTTTTGATGCAGATTCACGTCGGATTTCATTTTAGTCTTCCTTTTCTGGTAGTAAATCATACTGAATGGATTTTTTCGGTGCAAAATAGGAAGAAATGTTGATAGATCCAGTTATTTTGGCACTAAGATAGAAAGCTTATTTGACCACTGCAGTAGAACAAACAACAGCTCTATGTAAGGAAAGTGGCTTAAAACTAAGCGAAGTTGAACATGATATCTCACTTAATTTCTTGACCTGTGATATCAATAAAGCAGAGCTACTTTCTGGCTTTAGGATTATCATAAAGACCAAATTTATCATGTAAATATCATTAACGAATTGAATTTAAAATGAGCATCGTCTGCAATATGTTTTTTTGTTCCTACTGATGTGTTACGTGCAACCAATCATAATTTAATGGAATGAGCTCAGTAAATTTTGGACCAATAAATTAAACTCATAGACATACTGGAGTGTAAATAAACAAATCCTTTGCTCTTTTGACTTCGCATCATTTTTACGTTACGATTGCGTCTATTGATGCCAAAAATGCAAACTAGTTATTTTCTGACTGGAACTTTACCGCATGATCTAAATAACATATTGTTACAAATTTATAAACATGATTTCTCTTGCAATATCTCAGATAGATTTAAAATACTCAGATTTTGGGTAAATATTGCGTGATTTAGGCCCATTCTTCGTTTAAAATGGCATTTTTAAAAAGATTTGACGACTTGAATACCTTTTGGAAAGATTCTTGTTGACTTGAAGACAAATAGATTTTTCTGGAAAAATCTATTACCATAGCTAGAGGAGGAATACTAAGCAAGATAGCTGATTACTTTATGAATTTGGCTAATTCGTAGATTTTCACGCTAAGCCAGATGTAAATACCGCCGGCCGAAAAAGCATTCCGTGAAAACGATCTGTTTGGAATTCTTGTCTTGTGTACATAGAAGCTGTTGTCTGTCTGAGATATAAAAGACTTCTAGGATTGTAAGCAGTTTCCTATTGTATTAGCTGAATTTTAATTGAATTAGCCAGAATATAGCCAGAACTTTCTGTATATTGTTGAACTTGCAAGAATAAATGCTTAATATGTTTTTTTATCGACTCTCAATCAACACGAGACCCAAAATGTTGTATAATCTATATAAAATTTCATTCGAACCCACTCAATTGAACAGGAGCTATGAGAATCTGAGGATCATCTGTTTAATCTTAATTATGCGCTAACAAGAGCCATACATAAATGCACAAGTGTTAAAATAAATCATAAAATTAAAGGTCTGAGTTTATATTTCAATTTATAGATACTATTCTAATCTTTCCTCATGAGAAAAAGTTATACTATGTGTTGTTCTATTATTTCTTATTATCTTAATCAATGTCTACCAAAGAAATATAAGAAATACAAATAAAAAATAGTTCTCAAAATTTACATTCTAAATACGTTTATTGAGTGTATTAAACATCATAATAAAACATTTTTTTTTAAATTTTATTTGCTTTGGCTTATTAAAGTTTAGAAATTAAACTGTAACCCAGTTATTTTTTAAATAAAAGCAGATTATTTGCTCGTTTAAAATCATTGTTTGTGAAGCTATGATTTTAAGAAAAAGTTTAAATTATTAAGTAATTAAGTCAATTGAAAAGTGGTGTCACGTATTTTTAATATTTTTTGTCTCTTAATTTTTATTTAATTTCTAAAAAAATATGTTTGCAATTTAACATAAAAAAATTAAATAATTATGATTTTAAATAAAGAAAAAAACTTACTGTATTTCCCTTGAATATGAAATCATATTATCTGTTCAGCAAGGGTACTTGTAATGTTATATTTAATGACCGTGATTTATTTTAATCTATTTTAAAAATTTATAAAAAATTGTAACATGAATATGTTCGAATTATTTATTTAAAACAGATATCTTGAAATATGAATTCATAGCTGATTCCTTTTTAACTCACACCTTAAATCTTTAAACAGCAGTTTTGCATAGAGGAAAACATTATGTATATGTTACCGTGAAAGACCGAAATCAGAGAATGTCGACATTCACCGGTGAATGTCAACACATACCAAAAACGTTGGTGAAAGACCGTACAATTGATTACATTTCTTGCACTTTCGGACCATCGCCGGTATATGTCAACAATCACAGACAAGCTTTGGTGGAATTTGAAAAGATGATTAAAGAGCTCGAAAAGGAGATAACAGAAGGCAACGCCAACAAAGAGGTGCGGCCTAGAGCACGTTGTGTTTTGCTGGAATATATTTTTACGTTTTTCACGCCTGAAATATTGAGATAAGAAAATGCAAATCTGCATTTCTCCTCTCCGGATACGGAGAGATGAAACGCATATTCAAGATTCACCATTAGTGCATTGTGGATGTCGACATTTGCCGGTGTAAGTGAGAAATGAGGATATCTAGCAAATATTTCGGACATACACCAAGCGACTACGTGAATGTTGACATTCACCAGCGAATGTCGACATTCTCCAGATTTCGGACTTTCACGGTAACATATATATTATAACATAAAGTTTGACAAAATTCAAAATTTAATGAAAAATCAATTAGAATAATTATGAAATGTAAGAAAATTTCAATAAAAGTCTATAATCCACTAATATTTTTTTATTTTCAGGGTTCATCTATTTTAAGAATGATGGAAAATTTCATGGAAGGAGATTTCATGCAAGGAATATCAGTCAGTATAAATTATTAAACATATCCCTTAAAAGCTATGTGATGATGAATAGAAGAAAAAGAGCTTAATAAAATTAAATTAATTATATACTTTCTATAAAGCTCTAGTTTCATTTTCTTTCTCGTAAATTCGCTTAAGAAATAAATTAGAAAAATTAAAAATATAAATATATATACTTTCACTAATTAGATCATATTTTAATTTTTATTATACATTATATATTTTGTACAAATAAAATATTAAAATAGCTAACAAGCGTGTAATGTTTCATTAATAACTAATTATAGATTCGGGTTGCTAATGTATATGTAAAATAAATTGAATTTTAATGGAGTTTTAAGACAGCGATGAAAAATAATTAATTGAACATTAAAAATAAATAATTTTATTAAAAATCTCTAATATCTTTTTTTACTTCATAATTTATGTACATTCAGGTAATTAACTTCAATTTATTATTAATTAAGTAACATTTTTCAAGCAGTTATTTTTAGTGACGTATTTTGGTTGATAATAATACTTCAAAGATATAAATTGTATCAAAACCATAAAAGCAAGTGAAGTTTAAGTCCAAGTAAAAACTGTTTAAAAGTATTTTTTTCTTACTTTTTGACAAGACTAAAGTCTTTGTATAAAATAACATTGAAGTTAACGATATAAAATTAAATTTTACATAAACTTTAGTGTCTCATAAAATGAACAAATTGATTTCAAAATATATGTTAAAGTAACATAAAAAATTATATTACTTACGAATATTTAACACTTGATTGATTTACAATTTATAAAAAGTTGAAATGGCTTGGATGCATTTTTAAACAGGGAATTGCATTTTTTCAACTACTTAATACATAAACAGATTCTTTCAGCAAGAAAATGTTAAATCCTTTAAAATAGATATATTTTACAGCCTATTTAATTTATTTTTAAATCTCCTAAAGATAAATATTCCATGGATTTATGTCTAAATTTTATGGAATTTTTATTACTTGTACATATTTTTCAATTTATGAAATATTTACTGTTTTTCTGAGTTAAATATAAACGATAGTTAATAATATATATATATATATATATATATATATATATATATATCTCAAAATTTGAAATTTTATGAAATTTCAGCGATTAATGATTTAAACATTTATTTAAAATGAAACACTTTTACTTTGTAACATCAATTTATATACCATGCAGAGATAAATATATTAACAGTCCTTATTCACTATGTATCGAGTTTGCATGTTTCCTGAGAATATTAAGCCCAGGAAATAATATATATTGGCTATGCTTCTTAGTGCTGTCAGATATATTCAACTTATTTTCCATGACGTTAAAATCTTGGACACTACGTGGCCAGGAAAAATGTTTGGTGCAGACAAATAATCTGCAAATCAATTTTGAACACTTTGGAACTATTTATGATTGTATTATCATCTATGAAGTATTTGTCACTCTCAGAGTAAGAATAAAACATTTCAGGGTGCAATTGTATTCCCAGTATGTCTAGGTATATCATGGTTGTTCTATTTCCATGAAGAAATAATAGGATATCATTTGCCAGCAGAACACGTCTCATATTGTGATATTCTCACTAGTCCAGGATGATAAATTATGTAAATGGACTTAATGCTTGATGGGGTTGTCCTTTCTAATAAACTTGACGTCTTCCATCAGTGTAAAATAAGCTGTAGAGTAATTCAACTGACAAAATAATCCGTTTTGACCCTTTGTTGCCCAGTATCATCTTTTCCAACACTTCTGCTAATGAATTTTAGCATTTAAAGCAGAAATTAATAGTTTTTTCCATATGCACTCCACTGTGCTTTCCTAACATCAGCAATTTTTTGGTAATAGTTCAAGCTAAAATATGTTGGTAGGATGATTAGTTGGCAATTTTCCTCATTTGAAGCATAGCATATTTCTGTTCTGCCATATAATTTGTCTGAAATCTCGCTCATTACTCCCTTGAAAATTGTATTCGAACAGCATTATGTCTCCTAGATAAGGATTGCAGGTTCTGATTCAAGTTTTTGTAAACTAATAATGTGGGCTTTTGATAACCCAGAAAGATTCCGTTTTCTTTGAAACTAAAGACACCAAATGCACAGATTTCAATATTTTTGTATAATATAATTGAATTTAAATACCATAAATATTTTTCTTCGCATATCTACATCACACCTCAAATATTTTCTCAAAATTCACATTTTATTTATTTAAATAAACTCGTGTTATAAAAGAATTAGAAAATGCTTTTCTTTAACATCACCAAATGTAATCTTTAATGTTGATAAATCAAATAATTACTGCATTTGCAGTAAGAGCAGCAATATGTAATAACAATATTAATAGTACGTTGATTCCTAAATTCAAAAAAAAAATGTTTCTTTCGTACATATTTAAAATTTTCTCGATTTTGTTGTGTGAAGAAACTTGTAAATAAAATGTCATATCACTAAAGTTAAAAGTTTTATGTGCCATGTAGTTTATGATTTATTTATCAAAATTTTGATAAAATAGTTCAGTCTTATTCAAATTGCAACAATTTAGTCATTTTCCATCATTTTGTTCCAAAATTGTAATATTCTTTCTGCAAAAATAATTTGTTAAATTTTATTAAAAACTTAATTATTAAAATGTTAAATTTTCATTTAAATTTGTAGTTACATATGTAAGAAATATCCCATTCAAATGTAATATAACTGTCCTAATAAAAAAAAAACTAATGAAATCCTTTCATCAACACACATAACGATAAATCTTTATTTTTGATTACTTTCCTTCTAACACTGTTTTTTCAGTATGTCACAGTGACCCATTAGTTAGACGCAGACTTATTTTTAATGGATCGCAAAATCTTAGTAAGGAATCTTTATTTAAGTGCAAAAATATATCCATCAGGAATAATGGACTTTATGATTAAAAGTAAAGATTCACCATTATCTCGTTTCTGATTGTATTCGCATCTTCTAACCCCTTTCTGTACTTACCATGTAACATCCTTCAATTAATTTTGTTTAAAAAGCCTTATATGATTCATTTTATTTAATTCGTGACTGTATTTTTTAAAATTTATTTGATATTTTGTTTATATATATATATATATATATATATATATATATAATACCTCTCTCTCTGCTCAAAATAATAACTTAAGAATATTTTTAGTAAAATGAGGATCAACTTAAATTTATTTTCTTTTATTTTTTCTTATCTAATTCTCTTTAAATATAAACATTTTTTATATTTATCATAAAAATATCATTAAAATTTTTGCTTTTTAATAGCTTTCACTCTCAAGAAACTTTTAGAATCTCTGATCAAGGTACATTAATTGGAATTTATTCAAAAACATTGAACTAAACTTATCTCTTATCTCTGAATTACACCATTAATAAAGTGAGTAGAATTTAAATTGATGTATTGATCAATTAATACTGGAAAAAATAATTCCGTTTAATAATTCATAAAAAAGAGAAATATTTGTTTTTCATCACATTAGAAACTTTAAATTAAATCTATCCGTTATAAGTACAAATATACATAATATCGTCTGTTGTGTGTTTCAAGATTGTTATCATATAGTGTTTACGAATAATTTTTTGAAGATAAGAACTTATTAATTTTTTAACGTAGCGAGAATCATGTGTATTTATTATTTTGCTTATTAATCATGTGTATTTATTATTTTTTTGTACATCCATTTTCAGATTTTAGCCTGAAAATGGATGTACAAACTTGTTACGTCTTTGTAATTAAATATTACTTTCAATTTAATCATAAAATAACAAGTTCTTTTCCAAAACTTATTTGCATATGGTATTTCAAATATTTACACTTTATTGGGATTAATAACATTATTAAATAACCTCCGTGGAAATCTAACATTACACAAAATAATTAAGCTAATAAGATAAGTGATACTACTTGAAAACAATTGGCTGAAATAATAATGTGTATAAAAAACAGTGAGACTGGTGGGGAAGACAATTATATCACAAGGCCGACCTATTTTGACAATTTTGAAAACAAGTTTCGATCATTCCCTCATATTTATTTAGCTTTTTAAGAGTAATGAAGTGCTTAGTTCAAGAAATACTATCGACGAATACTATTGGAAATAAACCTTAAATAGAAGAGTCATTATAATTGATTCTCATAGCAATGATATAGAATGTCTGGTAATAAGAATAACAATAAAGAACATTAGAAATGAATCAACATTTTTTCTGTTCTTATCTAGAATTACCAGTTGTTAGTTACAACACTAGAGTGTAATCAAAACTCTTCATGAAATCTAAGATAGTGAGTTATCAAATAACCATTCTAAACACCTGTCCAATTTGTAAATATGAACACATTTCTCACTTCCATGTGAACTATTCCTTAATTTAAATTATTCCCAAAAATGTAAAAAGTGCGATACGATTTCTTATAAAATATTAAACAAATCAATTCATTTGTTGATAAACATTTGCGACATGTATAAATATATTCATGTTCTTAATAGATTTATTCATGTAAACAAAGTTTAATATAATAAACCAGTATAGAAAAATTATAATGTTCTATAAACATATTATGTGACTTAAAATATCAATATGTGGGTATTTTTTATAAAACTTTTTTAAAATAAGACATTTTATAGTTAATTACGATTTTCAAAATCCTATATAAGATTAAATTCTACCCTTAGTAGAAGTACTTCAAGAAAAGAAATTATGATTTTGATACAATTTACCATATACTATTTAAATAACATTAACATATGAATCTGGATGAGAAAGATTTCATGTAAGTGTCGCTGATTCTTAATATTTTTTAAATGCTTCATTTCTATGAATTTAATGAATTTTGTCTGGAAATATGAGTGACTAAATGTAATAGGTAAATTTCATGTGTCACAAATATATTCACACACTTAAATTATTTTCTTTAAATAAACGTATTTGGCTCTATAAAAATTGTATATTAAATTTTTGCTAGATTATTTTAACATTTTATATATTACATTACTGTTATTAGTTTTTATTACTGTTTACAGATATGCTAATTTTTTTATTTTCTATTTGTATATTATATTCTATTTTTTGAATCAACATTGACGTTTAAAAAAAAATTTGAAATTTTCTAAGCTATATTTTTAGTATAAATATCAAAAGTGGTTTAGAATAAGTTTCACTACATAATTAGAAGTAATACAAACATTTATCTGAAAATTATCAATTATATTAATTAATTACATTGATTTTAATTTGCTATATTAAAAGTGAGACATTATACGATAGACAATATGCATTTTATTATGTTACATGAATTATGCATACAGGATCTTTGCAAAGAATATTTATCATTTTATTTATCTTTATTTAAATATTATATTGCCTTTATATGTAATAAACCAAAAACTATTTTTCTTGTGTTTAGAACTATTTATCAAAATATGCATTCAAAAATGTCAATACAGATGATTTATGGAGAGAATTATCAGCTGTCTCAAAGCAGGTAAGAAGAAATTGAAGAATAAATGATTTTCATAAGCATATACAAAATACTAGTATTAAAAGTAATCAATGGATTTTATTATTAAATTAAATACATCACTGTTTTATGCTGCAACTATGCTGTAATTTATTCAAAGAAATTTTTGCTTATTTGTAATCTGATATTAAAAAATAGAGACAAAACATGGTTGGAGAGCTTAGCGAATGGCCTTCTGGGTAGCGGGAAAACAAAGTTTATAATCCAACTCCTCTGCCAACAACGCTATGAGAATTAAAATGCTGACTCAGGAACATAATATTTATTATTGAATCTCCTACGCCAAACTACTCAACTGAAAAATAAATTATTCATAAATTTCAGCGGACAATGAATAATAGAAACACGTGCATTAATAAAGAATACCCAATAGAAAAAGAAAACAAGATATTGTGTTTATTCTTCATTATACTTCCGTAAAAATTATAAGCAATTTAATTGATTTAAAATGCTTATAATTTCTACGGAAGTAAATAACTTTACACTAAATCTAATTTTTATATTATAAAATAATATAATTTTCCGTTTTCCATTTGCATTACCAATCTATGAAACATGTAAATATTGCTGAATCGATTTCAATATGTAAACCCAATCTTTGATAAAATTATTATTTATAGTTGTAATCGCAATTTTTTATAATTTTTTTCAAATTTATGCAAAATTTAAATTTTATCTCTTGCTACCATTTTGATCTCCAATAAACTTCAAATAGTTCTGTTTCGAATTTGAAACTCAAGCTGAATAGTTTTATTTTGTATTTATTATTATCATATCTTTAAAATAAAAAGTGACATTCACCCTGTCTAGTGGTCAGCTTGCCTGACTGCGTATGGGGAGGTCCTGGGTTGAAATTCCGAATCAGGCATGGATGTACCTTCTCTCTCTGTCCTGTCTTTGGCCTTTCCTTGTATAAATGGGTTGTGAATGGTTGCCAACCATTCGGTAACTATGGCGTGTACTTACTGAGGAAGTCGGACACCACACCACAAATTACTGTTCTGTTAGAAAAGTGGAGAAGATCACTCCTTAGTGACAGCCTAGCTGGCACAAGACAACAACAATAATAAAAAATAATTTGTGGCTGTACTATATTTTTTCTATAAATTAGAAACATTTTCATTAAAATGTTTCGATACATCCTAATTTAAATTTGAATTTTTTGTTTATAAATGTATGTGTAATACATTTGTTGATGCAAAAAAATAAATTATTTGAGGTTTAACACTAATGATTGGGAAAAACTGTGTATTACAAATAGGTAAAATGTAAATATAGGGTAGCAAAAAAACCAATCCAGTTTGAGACAACAATTCAAATTCATAAAATAAATAAAAATAAAATTTAACTAATAAAATTTAATTTAATAAGTTATTTTAATTTGATTCAAGATGAACATTATAAGACTCATTCATATGGATTCTTTTTTTTTGTGACCTTTATTAAGAGAAAATGGCATTATTTCTCTCTCTATTACATTTATATTCAAAAAATTTAAAGTTACATTTCATTGTAAATTAGTTCATTTCTTTTATTTAAGCTGTTGTTTAATATATGTGTTTCTGTTAAATAAAATGTTCATATTATAACAATTAAATTATATTAAACTATATAATAAAACACATAACGTTATATAACGAAACATATAATGAAACATAAGGTTTTATTTATTTATATTTCAAATATAAATCAAGATATATTAAAATATGAGTTAATGTTTTTTACAATAAACTTATTTGAATAATAACTTTAGTTTAAATGGGTTTGAAATATTAAATAAATTCCTTTATTCCTGTGAAACAGCATACTGAAATATTTTTTAAAAGATATTGATATTAAAATAGTAATTATTGATACGATTTTTAAAACTACTCCTTTTTCTCAAAACCTCCTTGCTACTTGCTCCTTGCTTTGGTAGTAAAATGATAACAAACTCTATTTTATTTTCCTTTATCATCTCGATTTCTTCCAGAACTTAGATGTCAAAGAACTCATGGATCCATGGGTGAAGCAGATGAATTATCCTATCATAACAATTCAGGGTATGAAATCGGAAATTGATGAAGATCAAAAGCAGTATGAGATATTCATAGATCATCATGTCGGCAGTGATTCATTGCGAGAATTTCCAAATCGGTAAGTTATTCTAGAATGTTTTGACATTTTCTTAAATTCAAAAACATTGATCATTATAGTCTTTAAATATCTGTGAAAGAAAAGGTGATTTTGCTGAACATTTCATATAGATGCTGAACCTTGAAAAATACTTACTCCATTATATACTCATAATGAATGAAGATTAAAAATTTTACTAATTATTTAATTTTCTTTTAAAAAGTATTTAATTATTAATGTATAATTTACTATGCATAGTATAATTTTTAAAAATTAGTATATTAAATTTAAAAAATTATATTCATAAAAGCTTTATTTTATAAAATATGTATATGGTAGCGCACTTTAATTTTAAAAACTTATTTAAAACGATACTTTTAATACCCTATCTTATTATTTTTTTTATTGCCACCTACCCTGTCTTCATGTCTGTCAGCCTGCCTGACTGCGGATAGAGAGGTCCTGGGTTCAAATCCCGTTTTAGGCATGGATGTACTTTCCCTCTCTCTCACTTGTTTTTGTCTTTTCCTTGTATGAATGGTTGCCTACCCTATAAACGGATATCTATGCATGTGATGAGGAAGTCAAACTCCACACCATATTTGTGATTCAGTTGGAAAAGTGAAGCAGTGCACCCCATCTAGCTAGGCTGGTATTTAATAAAAAAAAAACTTGTTTTTTTTTCAATGACACGCAGCGAGTGATTAATCCTTCGCCATAACAAGGCTGGAAACTGGTACTCATTTAGCGTCATCCAGGGGGTACCTGTAAACCAATTCGAAGCGAGTAGCGTTACCCACGTCACACCATCAAAATCCCGTTTATAGGGTGGTCCACATTCATCCATCATCTTAAAAAGAAAGGACAAGAAAAAGAGAAAGAAAGGAAATATTCATGCCCAAACCGGGATTCGAACCCAGGGCCAACAGCTTAGGAGTCCGGAATGCTAACCACTCACCCATCAGCCGGTTCCTATCTTATTGTGATAACTTTATTAGTATTATTTATAAAATATTTTACTTTATCAATATTAGTTACAAATTTTAGTAATATATCTTATAATAGTTGTTAAATATCGTTCGCAAATTTAATTTAAACGATTATTCTTAAAATATTTTTATTATTTTCTATTACCCTTTCAGTATAGCATATATTGTAAGCATTTTGTATGAAAAAGTACTGAAAAATTGTCAGCTATCTCATTTTTTTATTCCAGATACATATGGAATATCCCATTATATTATAAAATAATTGGAAACAGCATCATTAATTTCATGATGATCAATTCATCAAATTCAGGTAAATAAATATAATAAAGTAATTTATTTATTTATTTATTTTAATGAAAAATGACTTTTGTGAAAATATCTATTTTATTAAGCATATATATCTTTAAGTGTTATATTATTTATAATAGAATGTTATATTATGAAAACGAAGTTTTTATTTGTATTTACTATTTTAAAGAAATGTGCATATAAATACACGAACTTTTGTACAAAAGTTTTAATAAAAAATTAATGGGCTGAAAAAAAACACTTTTTTAATTACACTCAAGATTTAACAACAGTACTTAAAATGCAATAAACTTATGATTGTTGCAATTAAATTATCAAAACAATTTTTCATATTTAAAATCAAAATACAGTAAATCAGAGCTCAAATCCATGTATCGATGACTTCGAACTAAATGTGAGATTCACAATTTAGGCTAATTATGCCTGTGTAAAAGATTCAATTTGAATATAAGAGTTACTTTTTTTCTAATATTTATTTAAGCCACTATTATTCAAAAGAAAACTTCAGATATTCAGTTTAATTCATTAAATATTCAACTTCTCTGTTTTCTTTGGAGTACAAGATAGATAATTTTTACAACTCAATTTTAGAAGGAATTATATTTTATCACATTTTATTAATAAAACTTGTTTTTACAAATTAAAAAGATGGTGGAATAAAAGCGAATGCTTTTTTGCAAAAAATTCGCAGAGGAACACTTATAAATACAAATTTATTAAATTTTAAAAAATAGTTCAAAAATTAAAACAACAGATTAATGTTATTAATTTTATTTATATTGAATACATCATTTTTTTCATAATTTTGCATTATTTTGAATTTTTTTGACTTGATTTTTATCGATAAAGTTAAATTATCTATTTTTTATATTTTAATTAATTTTAATTTAAGTTGTTATGCGCTATCAGCTGTGCACTTGCTTATTAATGCATATCTTTATAGTTATTCTTACCATTCCAAAAAATAATTGGGTAAAATTGAATTCTGATTTCAAAAGTTATTATTCAGTAAATTATGATGCAGATAACTGGAAGAAAATTATTGATGTCCTTGAAACAAATCACACTGTAAGTATTAAAATGTATTTTTCTTATGACAAAGATATTGATGATTATCTTAAATTCTTGATTTTTAACTTTATAAATAAAAAAATAATATTTACTTAGTTAAATTTATGACATTTTCAATTTAAAAACATAGAATTAATACCTGTACAACAGAGAGAAAGTCTTCAGCCATATATATAATCAATATAATTTGAAAATTTATGTAACAGGATCATTTACGAATGTCTATTGTTGATATAATTTTTTATTTTTTCTCTTGATATTTTTCAAAATCTGATTACAAAACAGTTAAGTCTTTTTTTATGATAATGAGTTTTATTTCAATGAAAATTTTTAAAAGCAGACCATATTGTTGGTTGCAGTTGATATTTCAAAATAAATTCATAATATGTTTAAAACCATCTGTAATTTCAAAAAAAAATCCAAAGTTTAAAATAAACATGTTGTTTAATAAAAAATTAATATTTATTTTAACATTACTTTCTCTCTAATTTATTTTAAATTTAAGTCCCAATTTAGAGGGAAATATGTTCAATAAATCAAATAACTGAAAGTCTACAATGCATTAATTTTTTTTTTAAATTTATATTTTCAATATAATTGTAATTTTTTATCTCAACAGGTTTTCAGTCCTTCAGATCGAATTAACCTTTTATTTGATTCTTTCAACACAGCTTCTTTAGGGATTGTCAGCTACGACATCCCACTCAATTTGACAAGATACTTAGAAAAGGAAGAATACTACGAATCGTGGGCTCTTGGATTTAAATATTTATCATCAATAAAGGAGTTATTTGCTCATAATCAAAATATGCAACGTTTGATAAGTGTAAGTATAACTAAATATATTAGTTCATTCAGCTTTATAAAATGAAAAGAAAAAGTTTTAAAGTATTGAAACAATTTAATCATGTGAAATTAAACATGATAAGGAAATTTTTTACTTTTAACAATCAACTTTGCAATATAAATCAGTCAATAATTT
>JAPDSC010032581.1:36485-59060 GCA_026290005.1 Latrodectus geometricus
GAAATGAATGTTAGTTAGCTTAAGTGGAAGGAAGAAGATGCAACAATTACCCTTTATCACATTTGTAGTATTACAATTTTTTACTTATTATAATTACAAATTAACAAATCATTTTAAAATAAGCTTTGATAGTAATAAAATAAAAAATATTGACACTTAAAAAAATTTGTAAAAAATAAATCTTTAATTTTTAAAAACAGTTTGTAAAGTTAATATTCTTTGTTGATATAATAACTAGGTAACATATAAAAAAGCAAAGCATTTTTTTTAAATTTTAAGCAATCCTTGTGATAGTTTAACCAAAAGGTTTATGCTTTTCTTTATATTAATTTTGATTTGTATCTCTGATTTTTAACAGAATTATATTAGATTCTTAAGTTACAACCTGTACCAAAAATATGGCTGGAATGATGAAGGAAGTTTGTCAGAAAAGTGAGCTAAATTTTTTTTCATCAAAGTATATTTTTCATTGTAATCAAAAATAAAAATCCATTTAATATTTTTCTAAACAGGAAACTAAGACAAATTTTGATTGAAGTGGCGTGTAGTAACAGTCACCATGAATGTCTACAAACAGCTGTAGAAACATTTAAATTTTGGATGGAAGGAAACGAGTAAGTTAAATATCTTGAAATATTGATGAATATTATGTTGTCATATCAACTATTGTCAAATTTTTTTTCTTTTAAAGCAACTCGACAATGTCATTCAAAGCACTTAAATATTAAACTAGATTATTCTCTGAATTAAAATTGGAAAAAAGCTGCGCAAATCTGATCGATCTGATCGTGTTTTATAAATGTTTTCCTTTGTACCATAAACTATCAAAAATATTTAATAAATGTTTAAAACAATCAAACTTTCTGCATTACATATTCAATTTAAAGAGTAAAAATATTTTTGTACAGTGATAATAATAATCAGTATTTAGAAATGTGATTATGGATTAAGAATATATAATTTTTCCTCTTTGATATCAAATTTATAATATTATTTATTTCTCTCAATTCTACAATTCATATCAAATTTACATTTTCTACTTATTACTCACAATTGCAATTTAAAAAACAAATTAAAAAATCTCGAATATTTTTACAAAAACAAATAAACCTATTGCTTATAGGTAATATTGAAAACTTAAAACAGTACTGATTTGCGGGGGACGCGTCATTAAAGTAAACGAGTTCTAAATGTCATGAATTGCCTTTTAAAAGTAATGAAATTGATATTCGGACATCAAGAAATGAATTTCTAAAGCCATAGCTTATTATCTGTTGGCTGTTGTAAGTCCTTTTTTATATCTGCCATGTCATGTTTTCGAGATATTTGGCATGGCCTGTACTCTTAAGTCACATGGAATGAAGAATAGGAAATCTAAAATTGGCAACATTTATGCATATAGGAAAAACTCAATAACCATTATTCATTTTCAAAAGTTGCTGGAATCAAATCCTCGACTTAAATGTAACAAGTATACATTAATTATAAACATCTATGGGCAACAACACAAAATGAATATTGGTATTTAAAACTACTGGCCTAAGGATATCGTAATACGATCGCTATTCTATTACAAGAGCTCTTTTAGGGAATTTATTACAATATTGTAATTTATATTGTTAGAAATTGATTTACATGGTTAATTTGGCGTTTTTTTTTTTTTTTTTTTTTTTTTTTTTTTTTTTTTTTTTGTAGCAAGGGATGTTGCATTTATTGAATCTGCATAAGAATATTTCTTATGAAGCAGAAATCAATAAAATAACATTCCTTTCACAAATGAGTTTTGTACTAACATAAAGACTGACAATAGAAGAATTATTATTTCTAAAGATCACTGGCATTCAAACTAATTTGTATTTATCTAACAAACCAGACCACCGCGGCCTCGCATTCAGAAGTAAAACGAATCATCAAAATACTCACATTTTGTTTATTAAACATTGTGTTCAATATAAATTTCAAATATGTTTACTTATTAATTAATATATTATATATCTTATAATTTGAAGAAAATATTCTTATTTTCTTTTTTTTAATATAATTTAAATATATATTTTTTTAGATTATTGAACCTTTACATAAAATTTGCTATTGTCTTGATATTTTCAATGATACAAGCACCACACGTATAGAATCCATTGACGGAGGCTCATAAAACTTTTTGAGTCCTTTATTAATGTTATAAATTTAAATTTTCTTCGAGATTTTAGGAATTATTAAATACCAAAATTCTTTTATAAACACGTTAATAAAAATACAGTTAACAAAAATTTTAAATCCAAAATTTTATTAAACTAATATGTTGTCAAAAAGTTTAAATCTTATTGAAAATAAATTTTATTTATAATAAGTAATGCGCAAATTTTCAAAACTAACAAACTTTAAATAGAAAATTTTCTGATCGATTACAATTTTTTACTTCTTAAAATATATTAGAATGAATAACAATACACACATGAATATTTTATAAAAATTGCAATGTATACATTTTAATAAAAAGCCTTATCAAGAAAATCATGCTAAAATAGAAAATGTATGCTAGGAAATATTAATTTTATCAAAATGTTTTCAGTTTATTTAACTTTAGAATTATTTACTTATACTATTACTTAAAATTTTAAATCAAACGTAAGTGAAATGTTTTAGAAAGTATATGGGGTCAAGAATTTTTGTTTTGATGAATTAAGATAAGTTGAAATTTGTAGCATTAGTATTTATATAAGATTTCTAAATGTTATTATTATTATTATTATTATTTAACATTAGCATTTCTTATGTAAGATCTGTAAATGTATAAAATTCTTTACGCATAGAGTCTTTATTTTAATCTTATACAGCCATAAAATACTACCATTTTTTTTATTTCAGAATCCAATCTGAAACTTCAGAACTCGCTTTCAAATATGGTCTAAAAGAGTTGAATGACGAGAATTCATTTGATTTTATGTGGAATCATTATGTACATGAAACTAATCCTTTAATGAAGATGAAATTTAGGAATGCTTTGTCATCTGTTGGCAATGAATCTCTTCTTGCTAGGTAAATATACATAAAAGTTAGTAATGATGCAATTTATGCTTTCTTTTAAGTTTCGTTATAATCAAATATAAAGAAATAAATTTATGTACAATTTATGTTTTGATCTTATTTTAGTTATACTATGTACAAATACACAAACAACTAGAAATAAATCATCTTTGAAAAGTTATCTGAATATTTTCTTATGTAAAACATAAGAAAACATTTTTAAAATATAATTTTTCTAAGATTGTTACTGTAAGTATATGAGTTTATTTCTTTGAGATTTAAATAAAAATTAATACTATTGAATGTATGTTGTTTCTAATGACACTTGGCAATGCCAAGCCCACCCTTTCAAGACTAGGCGAATGAAGTCAGAGAGAGAGAGAGAGCGTCTTCCGTTTTTTGAATAGAGCACCCTCATACGATGGTGGATTTTTTGGCTCTTAGATGGCAGCACCATCTGAATCTTCCAATTTAGAGACTGAAACCAGAGAAAATCCATAGCCTGGCTCTAACCACCTCCAGAGGTATTAATTTGGAGTGGGAACATGGAGGACATTGTGACGCGACATATTTTACGTGCCCCAGTCGCCATTAGTAAACACGACGGATCTTCGGCTAAGACGGGATTCGAACTGACCACCTTTTGGTAACGAGAACGACACCTTAACCAACCAGGCCTCCGTGGCTTCAAATTTATATTCATGTATTCAATAGTATTAATTTTCCTTTAAAACTCCTATCAATTCTGTTAACTTTTGCATCACAAAACTTTCGGGGATGCATTTTGCATTAATAAATTCATAGAATTTTTAATATCTTTTACAAAAAGTTCCACTGTTCAAGAAATGATTGGTATATATTTTACTTTTACTAGAATTTTATCTACAATAATATACTTATATCACTTTCAAGAAACTATAAAATGGGTAAAGATTAAGTTAAATTTAAATTCTAATGTTATGCACTGTTGTAAAACCAAATAAGGTCAGATTTAATGATTAAAATATCCTTTCCTAAAACATGAAGGAAATTTGTTTTCGAAAGTTATAAATTAAGTTCGTAAAATTTTAAGATTAGATCAGTTATCATTTTCCTGGAGTATGTAATCTAGAAAGGAAGAGGATTGAATTAAGTTAATGCAAAGATTAAGTCGTGAACTTTAAAAGTATTTTACATAGTTTCTTCAAAAGACTTTAAACCAAATGATACTTTGGTAGCTGTAGGTTTTAATTAGGGATTTCAGAATTAGAATTAATTATTTTTCTTATTTGTTACAGCCACCTCTCAATAATATCATGTGCCAAATTTTAAAAATATTTGGCTCAATTCTAAAACATACTTAAAATTTATTCATTCCTCTCGCTGAACTGAGAGGATTCAACTCAATTCCTCATAAATGTATTGAAGCTTAACTTAAGCAAGCGTAGTTTCATTAAAATAAGTCGCGTTCTAAAAATAGCTTGAAATCCCTTTATTCTGTTAACATGATTCTAAACTATTATAATAAACTAGATTGACTTTTTAAAATGCTTCAAAGTGCAAAATCATATTGAAATTTAATAAATATAAACAAATATGTTTTAAATGTGGATTCATATTTTCTAATTTTTAATTTAAATGTTCTTTTACAGTAATTAATATATAGTTAAAAATTATATCTCGCTACCACGGTTTCAAAAGGACTTGAAATTTTTTTCCTTGTTTTAACAAATCCATATTGGATAGGCTTTAACAAAACGAACTCTGTTTTGCTAGCTTAGAAATGTATCCTAAGTATTATATTTCGGCAAGATAAAATATCGCAATCACATCTATTATTTACTTAACACATATTTTTCACATATGTAACTTTGAAAATTTGTATATACGAGCTATACTTAAAGATTAAGAATATTTTAAGTATCTGAGTATTATAAGAAGTTATAATTTTTTGTAACAATTACTTAAGAATATCAAATAAATCTCTCTCCTTGGCTAGCAAAAATTTTTTATTATTTTTCTTTTAAAGAATAAAATATAAGTCGATTATGTTTTATGTAAAATAAAAATTTTTGGATATTTCTTTGAAATATTTGTGCTTTCAAAAATGAAAATAGGATATTCAATACTTTTTTCTGGTTGAACTATATACTTTAAAATATCCTTAACATAATTGTACATATTTCTTTCGAAGCATTTTTCATTTCGGTGCATTTAAGTATCATTTAAAAAAAAATTACAAATTTTATATTATAAAAAGAATTTTAGAAGTTTCAAATTACAGGAGTTTTTCATATTGTTCATTATTTTCTCATTTCTACATTTTATATTTCAATCGTCTGACATAGAATCGTCTGACATGTTTGGCAGTGTAAAATTAACAAATATTCTATTCATTAGTTTATCAAGCTTCAATAAAAAAAAAATTCTGAATATGAATCATTAGATTCATAAGTTCTAATCCAAGATAATATCGTTTCTCAAATTTTATTTTTTACAAATTGAAAATATCAAAATGAACAGGTATTTTACACATATTTAAAATCAAAATGAACAGGTTTTATTAAAAGATATTCAGATGAGAAAAAAATAAAAATCGAAATATATGTAAAACTGAATTTAATAATTAATATCAATTGCTTAATACTTTTGTTTACTTTTGAAATTCAATTCTATTTAGATTTTATATACTTGTTTTTTATAATCTTTTGATTTTACATAATATATTATTATGCAGATTTTCAGAACTATTAATTTATAAAATCCTGTAGCGGTCTGAGGTTCGATCTTTGGACTGCGCATGATCAACTCAGCTATAGGGTTGATAATACTGAGTACCAAGCATGCTTGGGAACCAAACAATCGGGCCATCACGTTATGCTTAACACCTAACCGGACATATGCCCCAAGGCCCTCGGTTATGAAAACAGATATGGTTACTTGTAGACCTTGGCCCCCATATGGACGGCCGTGGCACTGAGTTTAGTTTTAGTAAATTTTTCAGAAATTGATTAAATCAATGAAAATACATTATCATGCATAATATATAAAATTTATTACTGAATTAAGTGATTTAAACTTAAATGTAAGTTTAAATATCTAACGCACTTATAGATAATTAATACTCTAAACAATAATTTTATAGACAATTGAAACGCATCTTAAAAATATTGAAAAAAATTATCATAGCAAATAGTTTATAAAAATTCAATTAATAATGGAAAATTAATAATAAGAAATGATAACTATCGATTAATTTTTAATTAATTGATGAATAAATCATCTAAATATAATAGATTTGGCTGTAACGAGATTTTAAATAACTTCAAATATTTGATTTCAGAATATAATTAATTAGAGATTCAATTAAAATGATGAATTAAAGATTTGGATTCCAGTAATTAATTTTACCTGAAACTTATTTAATGCGATAAAATTATTTAATCTACTTTACCTTAAAAATGATATATCATTAATATCGATTCCTGCAAAAACTAACAATATTTATTTTTACCGTAAGCCAATTTATTAGAAGTCAAATCAATTTTATTGGATTAATGTCAAATCTTATCATAGAGCAATCATATTATACTATTTTCTTTGAAAAATATCCTGTTTAAGACAATGACTAAGATTTATCTTCGTACAAAACACAGTTTTCTTCGAACAAGAGCTTGGTTTTAGTAAATATAACCTTTGCCCTCTAGCAGTTTATTGTAATGGATGAAATATTCTAAAAATGTAGGAATAACTTTGATATACCCCCCCCCCCCAAAATTACGCGCCAAAACTGGAACTCCCTATTTTCTAGGGTTGCTGTTTCTTATTTTGGTGTTACCAATTTAGGTTTTTTCAGCTTTAAGTTTTTTGCTGTTGTCAAATTTAGTATTTTCTTCTATTTTATACCATTTTCTGAGTTTTTTTTTTTTTAAGTTTTTTATGTATTAATTATTTGTATTTAGCGAGAATCCATCTTGGCGAGTAAAAAAAGGCACCAAAAACAGGTATTATGGTTGGTGAGGGAAAAAAAAATTCGCCAAATATCCGATTTGGGGGGAGGTATATCAAAGTAGTTCCAAAATGTAAGCCACTTACATCTCAAAAATCTCATTGTGTGGGCAAAAAAGGGACTTTTCATGATATATTTTCAAAATATAACATCATTCATGAAAATATTTTGTAATTTGTATATTTTCATTTTATTTTCTTTACACAATGTCCCGTTATCAACAGTCTTATGAAAAATGCTTATAAGTAAATGCAAGAGCTTTTAAATACAATCAGAAGAATTTCAATAATAATAAATGATATGCGTCATAAGCTCGCATCCAATGAAATGGGAGAAGTTAGACGAACAATTTGCCTCATGCAAGGCTTATTTATTTTACCAATACAACAAATTGAGGTGAAATTTTATCTATTAAGTTATATAAAGAAACAATTGTCCATGATATAGTACTATAATTATGTTTTTGAAAGGTGCTTTATACATTCGAAATCACCGCTTTTAAAGGATAAAAGATATGCATTACATTTTTTTTTTATTTTTCTCAGTATAAATTATTGAATCTTCTTTTTTTTATATTGGCTCAATTGAATAGCGCCCTCTATCTTTGAAAAGTCTCGTCAGTCAAATACCAAAACGGGAAAAATCAGAGCAGATGAATTTTAAATTATTTTGTGACTTTTTTTATTAACAATCGCTAGCTTCTCCTTAGTGAATTATATATTTTTTATAAGTTATCATAATGTTGTTTGCATATTTTTTGTTGATAACTTGCACAATGGTTTGACAAATTCAGATTTTTTTTCTATAAGGTGAATCAGTTGTTTTCTTTTTAAAAATTTCTGTGAATGAATTTTTTATTAAAAGAAGAAATATTTTTTATTTTCAGTTTCCATTTCTAAAACAACAAAAATCTGTATGTGAATCATCACAATTTACTTTGTCTTAGAAATAGATAACTATTTTATATACAGAATATGAAAACATCAAATATTGAAAATGAAATTGTTGAACTTCTAAAAATATTTTTTATGAAAAATTTATATTTTCCTTTCTTTCTTTAACAAAGTGTATAACATTATTTTAAAGGTTTCGTAAAAATATTATGTATGAAAATCAATTCGCATGAATCTCAATGCTCACAATCTTATTATAGATGCCGAATTTTTAGAGATTTTGCTTGGTTAAACAGTTACAGCAAATAGAAACAATTTAATTAAATTTCATGGCACAGCTTTAAAAAGATACTTTTTAATAATAAAATGCTCGACAACATATAACAAAAGTATTTCACATTAAAATAATCAAAAAATTCGTCTTTATCTGTCCTTAAATTATTCAATAAAATAAAATATTAATACATAGAAAATATTATCTAATACCATGCTATAAAAGACGTGTTCATAGAAGATCAACTGGTTTAACTTATATATATGTGTGTGTACATGCATTTGTATAAAATAAATATACATAAGTAAGATTTTAAGTAAACAGAAAAAGTAAGTAAATAAACAGGAAAATGCTTAAAGGAAGCTGAATTTATAATTTAGTGAATTAAAAATGCTGATAAAAGAGTTCCAAATTATAAAAAAAAATATAAATATATACTGTAATAATTCATAAAACATGTTTTGAACAATGTTAAAAGAATGATTTTTAAATATCATTATAATACCATACATCATAAATTTGCTATTATTTTTATTTTAATATCTTTAGTCAATGTTTATTATTTTCAGATAATTCATTTTCTAACTTATATTCTTAATAATTGTTATGAATTCTCAAACAGAGAAACGAAGAGCCTAATTGAAAAGACTGATTATTAATAATTAATTGGACGAAAGAATTAACATAATTAGTATTAAAATTTTTGTTTAAATATCAAAAAATGTTGTTTCGTATTTTTGAAAAATATTGTTCAAGTTTATTTTTTCCCTTTTGAAATAAGATCTGATAAACTTATAAGCCAAGTAAAATAACCACTTTTCTTTTTACTTAAAACTAGGTTACTGGAATACTCGATCAATGAAACGTACTTCAATCCAACCTTGCGTCGCTCCATGCTGAAATCAATCGCCACTAACAGAAAAGGCTTCCCTGTTGTGGTAGATTACTTATCCCGCTGGGACGATGTAGTTGAGTAAGATTCCTCAGTTTTCAATATAATGTTTGTAACTGTCTGTTTGAAAATTTGGAAAAAATCCAGCATTATAAAATTTGAAACATAGTCTGTATCTTAAACAAAAATTTATTTTTTCTTTTTTTGGAAATGCTTCCAAATTTAATTTTATTTTGTTGAAAGTCTTTAAATTTTATTATATTTTTCATTTATTTCTTTAACGTTTTCTTAGCTTCTAATAAATTTAGTACGAATAAAATCTTATATATTTTTGATAGCACCCAGAAAGTAAACACTAATCATTTTTACTAATGAACAAATGTTAGAAAAGTGTATAAGTTTGCAAAATATTCTACTCTGGCTAATGTTTGATAACTATATAATAGGGCCAAAAAATGTCTCACGGGGATCTAGTGCTTTGGCGATCAAATATCTCTCTTTTTAAGTGTTATGTTCCAGATTTAATCTCTCCCATTGTTGATCAACGAGAGTTGGATGTCACGGTTCAGCCTTTTGTGTTCTTGACCTTTGAAGTAGGTGCTTCAGAGTTTTCCAGTTTCTTACTTTGCTAATCGTGAATCTATAAAAGGCATTCCAAAAAGATAAAAAGCAAGGACTTTCAAAGATATCTTCTAGTTGTCCACTATAAGGTGTCTAAGCAACATTATATCCTGCAATTATTGAACCGGAAAACGGTTATTTCTTCGTGGATAAATATCACAAGACTTCTAGGTTTATGCCCTTGAAAAGCGTTAGTACGACACATTGTTTATAAAAAAAGATTATTTGGATGTTTCGCACACAACTAAAGTCCAAGAAGTTTAAATGGTTTATGTTTCATAATGTATTCTCTGTAAGTTGTCAAAATTATATCAGATATATCGGCAGGTAATACATCCAATAAATATCTTGGTATTATATTTAAAATTGAAAATTCTTCAATGGAAATCTGAAAAACAAATTTTTCGTAATAATTTAAAAAATTGAAATAAAATAAAATAAATTATTCTAAAATTTAATCGAAAGATAAGCTATAATAGGCAACATACTAATCTGGGAAAATTGATGACAGATATCAGAGACCCAATGAAATCACATCTTGCGTTTCACTATTCAATATTCATCATACGTTTAATATACAGTCACTATTCTAATATTTGCTAATCAGACACTATGTTCATTTTCATTGAAGGCTAGAAAATCAACAATATATTCAAGCGCTTACTGCGAATATGAATAAATACAATCTAACAAAAAAAATCTCGATTCTTAATATTAAAGAAGAAAAGGCATTTATAATTTCAGCATTTATCAAAAAAACCAAATAAAGAGAGACAAAATACTAATTTAGGGAGGTAAGAGTTCTGTATTCATAAGCATGTCACAAACTTTTGAGAAATATTCCAGTTTTTAACTGTTATAAGTCTCGAATATACAATATAGTTAATATCTTCTCCACATGTTTTAAGAGTATAATGTACCACCTGCTCTTCGTGAAAGACAAAAATATCGTCACATAGAGTTTGTTGTACAACTGTTGTGCAAGGGCACATTCAATAAATGGATTTGAGTCCAAAATATCCCATGTTAATTTCATTAAATCAAATGGAAAAGGCACTTGTTGATATTTGCATCGCGTAACAATACGGTATCCATTATGTACAATAATCACTAGAGATCAAACATCTTAGCAAACCAAAAAAAAAAAAAAACAGTGACTTGAATGAGCGAAATTTTTTTCATATATATTCTTAAATTTATATAGTATTTCTTCTAAATCACGAGATGTAGATTTTACTTAAAATGAGAAATTAATTCATTTTTATATCGTATGTGCATTTGTATGTACTTACATATGAACATACATATATACAATAAATGCAGAACTTAATCAACATAATAAATTTTAACTAGATAGCTATGAAGTTATATAAAATATTCAGTGCAATGATTATGGAATTTATCAGGATAGACAAATTTCATGAATAAAATGTCATTATGCTATGTAAATGTAATGATAACGCTTGCGATAGGCTCAAGCACACAGTAAAAGAAAGAACGGAGATACAATTAAAAACATTGTCTGCAACTGCAAATTAGATCTTTCTTGAAATGTGGCTGGAAGCATTGCCCTTGTCAACTTCCCACATGGAAGAATGGTTGGTAAGCAAAATGTGTAAGTAGTACTATTAGTGTTGCTGAAGATTCCAAAATCAACAAAAGTGTCGCTTCAATCGCTTGGAAAGTCTTCCAAACCATAGATACAGCTATATAGAAAGAGTGATGGTTACCAACAAAAAAATATTTTAATATTTTATATTTTAAAAACATTAATATTATTAATATTTTAAAAACAACTGCAATGTCTGACCAATATATCATCCTAGTGAAAATAGCCCGAAAACATCAAGTAATATTGGTCAGATTGTTACAAAATTATCCTATTCACCCGCCGCTCTTAATGCACCTTCCTACAAAAGTGGATCAGAGCCACCACTAACAGTGATGCAAGGATCACAAAAACTGATTAATGCATAGATAAAATCTTGTTCTTCATTACAGGTACGAGCCATTTCAGTTCCAAACGCAATTCTCAGCATCAATTAATTTGAATTGAGGTGTGAACAAGGTTTTATCCCAGTAACATCATAGAAAGAGACCTTTTAGGTACACCTGGTGTTGTCATCTGGGAATGTATTATGCTGAATGTGTGAATTAAGGTCCAAATTTTCCACAGAATTTTTGTAGCTGGAGATTGGTATTGTAAGGATGTGATCGTATCCGAAGTGCATCTATTTCGAGATACATTCGGAGAAGACTTCTATTTTATGAATCACAATTCACGGTCACATCGGATCTACTGCAGTTCAGTAGCTATAGGAATGAGAATCATTTGGATGGATTGTCCAGCATAATTTTTTTGTTTAAGTCTTATAGAACATCTATGGGATGCTTCGGGAAATCCCCTTGCAACACAATCACATCCTCCTCGGAACACCGAAGATCTTAAATAAATGCTATCTGAAGAATAGTTACTCTTAAGTGAAGAACTGTTCAAAAAGCTATTGCTGAATATGGAGAGACTGTGCGATAGCCCGTCATTATAGAAAGAGCATATCTCATATTAAATAGTTATTATAAGAAGAGCATATCTCATATTAAATAGCCATTATAAGAAGAGCATATCTCATACTAAGAAACGTCTGCTTCTTACTCTTCCTCTTGGATAGACAATCATGTGTAACGATCATATTAGTTCAATAAAGCCTTTTTTGTTTGATTCCATTTTGTATGCATTGTATACATTTTAGCGTAACTATGATTTCGTCATCTTTCATGTAGGAAGGGCTGACTTCAGTTCTAAATTTCATGCCTGTCAGATGGTTTCTCATGTAGTTATGGCAAAAGACACTTGTTACTTCACTTATATATATATATATATATATATATATATATATATATATATATACTCAACTTATCTTATATTGCTAATTACAGAAGCATTGGTATCAGTAGTGCTGAAAACACAGCCCAAGACGTGTATCAATTGTATCAGACTCGAGAAGACTTTAACAAGGTATGTTTTTATTTTTCCATTAAAATCTTCCAAAATAATTAAATGACTTATGAATTATCTTTTCTGGAAATGTCTAGACTTACTGTGTATTTTTCTCTAAGAAGCATAATAAGTAAGTTTATTACTTTTCAAGAAATTATTTTCTAGTAATTAGCGTGTGGGAGTAACGTCAATAGGTTTGCCCACTTTTTTAATATTTTCTGAGAAAAAATTGTAAGGACGAAATAATATATTTCTATGAGAATTGTTTATAGATTCCAGGAATAGAAGTCATTTTATTATGTTGTACCGTAATGTATGAAAAACTATTAATGGCTGTTTCTTTCTAGAATATAATCAAATATTTGAAATGATAAGAATCAAAAGTTATACAATATTAAGTTAAAGATTTTTCATAATTAATTAAAATTTTAATAACTGGTTTTTAATTAAGTATCTTTAAAATCAATACAATTAAATTTAGAATAACTTTTACAATTTATATAATCCATGAAAGTTTGAGAATATTTACTGAATTTCGCGTATTACTTTATTAAAATTTAATCTCCATAATAAAAAATCTGCAGTTTTAAAAGAAAAAGAATTTTTTCTTTGAGAAATTGCGTACTAAAAGGAAAACAATTAATTTTTCGGAATCTTTAATACTGTTGCACAAAATCAAAAACAAATGTGATTATTTAACACTTGAAAATTATGAGATTAAAGTTAAATTTTGCTTAAATTAAGATAATTTTTATTCAACTTACAAAATGTTACTTAAATGAAAGAAATCTATAAGCATATGTTCATATTAAGAAATAATACTTAAAACATAACTACTAATATTCTTAAAACATTTGCAAGGCTTTCTAAAACATGAAAAAAATAGGATATTTTTATATTATTTAAAAAAGCTTTGCAAATGATCATGTATTGAATATGAATTTATACATTTGAAGGGTTAGCAAATTTTTCTTTATTATTTACAGAGATAAACAAAATAAAAACGTTAACTCTCTACAAAACTTAGAGTAAATAAAGAAAGATATAAAATTCAAATGCACGGAAAGAAAAATGAACAATATGATCACATGTTGATTATTATCATAAATGCGAAGCCATTCAAGAAGAGTTTTTAAAAGTTAAAAAACTAAAGCAGAAGCTGAACATTATGTAATTCGCAGCATCGATATGAAAGCATCATGCTATGTAATTCGAGGCATTTTCACAAATTTAAAAATATTGCATACATAATATTTTTTTTTCAGAGAATTAATCAGATTGTGTGAATATCAACTATATTTATGAATTTGGCTGAGACCCGGATTCCTTTTTGAAATCTTATCATCTAGAAATATAGATTATTTTCAAGAAGATATCTTCATGCTTTGGAATATTTTCAGTTTTAGAATATATTTCTTGAGAAAAATTTCAGAGAAGACCCAAAGCCAGCTCTTAATACCTCTGAAGCTAGGAGCCAGCCTTGGGTCTTCTCTGGCTTCTAAATCTAAACCGGCAGACCCAGATGGTGCTGCCATCTATGAGCTAAAATCATACTTCCAACCTCGTAAGGGGTGCTCTGTTCTTGAGGCTCTTTCTGACTTCATTCGTTCAGTCCCTAAAGGGGGGAGGCTTGACTTCGCCAAGTGTCATATATAACACTTCACTATTTGTGGTGAATATATATATATATAACACTTCTGTTACTCAAAAGTATTTATTTTTTAAGTTTGCAACATATTTTTAATATCAAAAAGAAAAATATAATGTTGAAGATTTCTTTTCCCTAATTATAGAATATGAAGAGTGTGTAGTAATAGGCAACTATTTACGAAAAACAGTTTGAGTTAAATTAAAAATTGTTTAACAAATAACATGAATAACTTAAAAACATTTTGTATGTTTATCCAAGCATATTAGTGAAACATCAGTAGTGATATGTACCTAACTTCGATGCAAAAAGTTTAGAACAGCTGATATAAATAGTGTTAAAAGCAATAGCGTTTTTATCTACGAAAAATACTTTTCAATATAAAATTTACAACATATTGAATGTAATGCATGGCAAAATGACCTAGGTCAATATCAAACTCGAGATCATTGGGATCGTTAAGTTTATTTGTGACAAATGTAACACTTTAAGACAAAAATGAAAGGATGAAAATACCCATAAGCCAACTGAATGAGTTTAGAAAGGACGTCACATAAAAAATGTAAAATCACAGATATTAGTTTTAAATCCAAATATATATTATTTTATATCCTATCCCTTACGATGACTTACAAACCTATGAATGCTTTTAAACTCATTGATATATTTATAAAGAAAATGTCATGAGTGCAAATTTAGCAATAAAAATCTGAATATCTGAAATTATAAGGATGGTTTGAGATAACAATGGGATATTTTTTCTTGAAATTGGTTATGAAATTTGCAAGATGCTGTTTGTAAAATTGTAGTGGGTTAATGCTTTCTTGGCACCAAAATTAAAATTTGAAATAATTTTATCATATGCAAATTTAAATTGATTTGTTATGAAACATTAAAATATTTCAAATTTTTTTCAAGTGGCTTAATATTATCTTCTTGAAAGTAGGCTAGAGCATGTGTTATTCTTCACCCAACATGCAAAAAAATATAATATTGCTTCTAACTATACTTTGTGTGGGTAATTTATTGTTACATAGAAAATTAATTACAAAGAATTATTAGTAATTACATTAATTACTAATTATGTAATTACTAAATATGTATTAGTAATTATATTAATTACTAAAACATAGAAAATTACATAAAATTGTGTAATTTCTATCGTATTTTAATTTAAATTCTGAATATACATAGAAAAATTGAACATATTTTTAAATATTCTGAATTTTGTATCTGAATTTTTATTTTAGATGAATTTGATTTCAATTACACTTTAGAATAACGTTGTTTAATTTTCTTGTCCAAAACTACATTGTTATAAAAACTTAAGCAACACTGATGAATTAGTTTACAATTAATATCTTTAATAAGTACAGTATCAATTTTCCTACGGCTAACAATTATTGATATAAGTCTTTTGTGTGTGTGGAAAAAGTTTTTAAACGTGTCTGAAAACTTAATTTCGGTTTTAGAGAAAAATCTGTTATCTGTGAAATAAAAATAATTTAATTTTTAGATAGATAATTTTTAAATTAATATTTTAAACTTAAATTTTGTTTCCCTCGTTTATGTTAAAACACATTGAATGATATTATAATTATATATATATATATATATATATATATATATATAATTAACTTACTTATACACATTTGAATTTTCGTTCAGCCGTGGTGGCCTGGTTGATTGGGGTGTCTTTCTCATTACCAGAAGGTAGTGAGTTCGAGTTCCGGCTTTTTCGAAAACCCGTCGTGTTCAATAATGGTCGACTGGGTCACGTAAAATACGTCGTGGTCGCAATGTCCTCCACGTTCCCATTCCAAACTAATACTTCTGGATATGTTAAGAGCCTGGCCAGGTTTACTCTGGCATCCTATCTCTAAATTAGAAGACCCAAATGTTGCTGTCATCTATAAGCCAAGTCGTACTTCCACCTTCGTAGGGGGATGGTCTGTTGAAAAGGGAAAGACGCTCTTTCGTACTTCATTCGCCCAGTCCCTGATGGTGGACTTAGCTCTGCCACAAGTGTCCAAATGCAATCAATAATAAAAATCCAAATACAATCAAAGAATACCTGTAAATAGATAGTGTTATTTATAAAATTTAATTTACATTTTAATGACTTATGCAGAATAAGGCTGCTTCTTGTGATGATGTCAGCAAACATTAGATTATACAGATAGAATTAATGCGTAAATGGTGACTGGTGAGATAGAAATTCATACATTCTAAGTCTTTCACCACTGTTCAATCACTGAGGAAGGTTGGATCATAAAAGACAATACCCGGTCCGATCCAAGATTTGATCAATAAAAGATATGAAGACTTTGAAAGACGATGCACAATTAAATATGCTGCAAATCTTGTCTTCTGATGAGTGTTCGAAGTCCCATTTTCTTGCAGGAGAAAAACACTTCTTGCATCTGGTGATTCCAGAATCTGGTCTGGTGGCCATTATTTATTAAACAGAAAGAATACCAGTTGAGAGGACTGTATTGTATTCTTCAATTATTCAAGTCTTGCATTAATAGCCGAAATCTTTCATATTTGATGTTAACAGTATTTATCATAAGGATATATATTCAAATCAATTATCAGAAAACTACACTTGGAAATACTGGAACATCCAATATTCTGCTCACATATCGTTTGCCGCCAGAAGTTCCACCACAATTTCCCTTCGAATGCTTAAATCCGTGCATTTTGTGTTCCATCAACAAAGACAGTCTTTTGCAAACTTAATAGATTTTTATTCATTCAAATATTTAGTATAAACTCTTTGCGCAGTGGACTCATCTACACAGGTTTCAGCAGTTTTGAATGCATTACTGTGGTAGAACCAACCACTTGTCGTAAGCCTTTAATTAAATCTCTCAAAAAACATCCAATTACCAGAACTGCCTTCGATGTGAAGTCATCATCACGCCTCTCTTCATCCACATGAGTTTTCTACAGCTTTAAACTTAAGTAGCGAAGAGAACAGTTTTACTTTAGCTTAAGGTTCAAAGAGATAATTGACTTGCTAGTCGTTTCTTTTTCGTACATTGAGCTATAATATTCTGTATATTTACCAAAATATTACATATGTATGTATGTATCTGCTCATATAATGTTAACGATATTAATTACTTAATTTTTTATTTTCTTAATTAAATTATCTTAATTTTTAAATTATTTTAATTAAATTTCAACTATCTTAATTTTTAATTAGGTCCGAAATTTCTACAAGTACCATCCAGCAGCGAAAGAGGGAGTCTTACCAAGAGCAAAAACCTTGCAAAGTATACGCAATAAGATTTATTGGCATGAGAAATATGAAATTCATGTACAGAGATGGTTCGAAAATAATGTAAATGAAGATAATCATTAATCCACTTTATTATAAGTACTTTCACTTTAAACTTCTTTTTAATATCCTAAAGACTAAAATGTCATGATGTTAATAGTAATATGTAAAAATCCTTTTCACATTGATTATTTCAGTTTGTATATTTCTGGAAAAAATGTATTCGAGAACAATCCATTATATTTTAATTTTATTCATTGTTATGATAATAAAGTACTCCATAACTTATTTTTTATATTTTGAAATCTTAGTTTTTATTGAGAAGGTTAACAATGTAAATAATATATTTATAAAGTGGAAATGATGTTAAAATTTAGTCTTGAATATGGGAATAATATAATTAGACTTAGATAGAAATTCAATGAATAATATATTTTTCTTCAGAAAATTTTGAGAGAAATTCTAAATTTAATCAAATTTAATTTACTCTTATAAAGAAATTCAGGTAAAATCCTAAGAGAGTCCCACAGTTGGTGACAAACTGACAAGAAAAACGCCAAGGCAGAACAAAATGGTGAAATAAGAATTCCAGAAATAGTTACGTTTATCATATCTAGTGTATGAATGTAGGATTACCAAGATTGGCGAAATTTATCACCAACCAAAAATATTCGTGCCAAAGCTTTGTTAGGATCCAACCAACAAGAAATGCATTATATCAAAATCTTTGAATATTTCATTTGATTCTTGGACATTCATTATAAGATTAACCAAGAAACAATCAAGAAAGTCTGCAGTTTTTGTATTTTTATGACCTAATGTTTTTAGATGCCAAAAACCATTCCTTCATTCGTAGCAATAACGTCACAGGATATTCTCAAAAATTTCCAACCAATCCACAACAAACAATGTTTCAATTATTAACATTTTCATGATATTCAGGGAAATTGAATTGAAACATTGGCGGTTCTAAAATGTCATTTATACTAGTTGAGACACGATTTTATTAAAAACTGTGTCTAAGACGTAATATATCTTAAAAATTTAATAGTACCAAATAAAAGTTCTAGCAGCATCAACTTAAGACATATTCACTCGGCAGAATATCTGTTCCTACTTCAGAACTAAATATATTGGAACTACACACTAGTCCATCACTTATTTCTTTGTGTTACAATTTCATTGAAACACATATTATGTATTCGAATCATCGTACATTTATACAAAATCGTGCATTTTCAATGCGCTTTCATGTGTGAAACATAAAACACATTAATGCCTAATTTTACTTTTAAAATTAATAAATAATTTCTTTTCAATATCTATTTAAAGAAATAGCTGAAATTCATCACAAACTTTCTGTTGATAAATATAATACCCCTGTTGGAGATAAATATGAGCTTTTATACTCATTAATATACATTACGCATTTTAAAGCCTTGATTTGCATAAATCTTCAAAAACACGGTTTGAAAATGTTAACATTCAATCAGCTAAAATTATTCTAATACATCTTTTATTGAAAAGGAAGTGCTGAGTTATTTCTCGAAAGAGAGAGAAGCGGCTTTCTTTGACATTCAAATTTCAGATATCTTCGGAGCGCCATGAATCGCAGTCTGTACTTCCCAAGTGAAAAGGCATAAATGAGGCCAAGAGGGTGCAAGAAATCGTTGTGAGAAGTGAAGCGAAGTGCTACGCCGCATCAGGTCATTTCACTTCACGTCCTTCGAGATACTCAAGAATTCACCTCAGGGCCCAATTGTAGTCAGAACGGAATATAGATAGAAATGTAAGAAAGCCTTTATCACCGACATTTCAAATGTAAAAATGATTTTCCGATGTCCTTCACTATTTAAGGAATATGTGTTTCGAAACAAGAAATGGACTTCAGCTCTGCAAACTCTGTTACACGTCTTTAAATTTATTTCCTTCCCCTCTCAATCGATACTATTTTTTGTGTAATTTTATTATACTTATCTCTACTTTTTACTCACACAAATATCTATTGAAGAGCTTTCTCTTCGAAAGTGAAAAAAATTTACATAGCATCTCGAAATTTTGTTACGCCAATGCAATTTTAATAAAATAAAAGATGGTGATTGGTTTCTATAGATATGTTTTGTCATGATTTAAGTTTTTTAATTGTATGACTATACTTTTATAATATTTTCTATAAATTATGTATGGCTTTTATTATAAATTTTACGTATGTAGTATGATTTATTTTTTCCGATTGTAATGTGTATTTATATAAATATAATTTTGTATCTGAATAAGTATACATTTTTGATATATACTTTTTGTCAATCACTCTATGTCTATTTTTATACGTGTGGGCTCATAAATCTAGACTATGAAATTTAAAAAAGATTATTGATTGTAACGAATTGCCACATTCAGAATGTTAGTTTAACTCAGATATCATGTGCAAAGCTTAAAACATATACTTTTCAGCACTGAATAGGAAAAGTTTTAACTAATTTAAAGGTTAAAAATAGAAATCACTATTTTTTTTACTCATTTATGAGTGTATCGTTTCACTAAAATTTTCATAGCATACAAAAATAATCTGATATTTATAACATAATTTTTATTTACATGTTACGAATATCAATTAACTTACGCCAAAGCTACAAATTTTATTTTGAAGTTATTTCTTTTAAACTAATAATGTTACTTAATCAATAGTTTTAACTAATTAAACTTTTTAAAACAAGTGTGCAAGTTTATGAATGCTAAGTTAATCACTAACATTAAGAAGACACATAAAACTTTAATTATTCAAATTCAAACTGGAAAAATCGAGTTTGAAAATAACATTAACTACAAATTTGTAATCTAAAGAAATATTTAATTCTAAAAATAGAAACCTTCATTTTAAAGATATTAGTATAAAATTAGACTGTAAACAAATTAGTTACAATAAAAAGTTTTAATAAATTTCACTTGTTCAATTTTAACTATTCAAATTTAAATGGAAAATATCAAGTTTAAAAATAACATTAACTACTAATCTGTAATCTAGTGAAATATTTAATTCTAAAAATAGAAACTTTCATTATAAAGATATTACTATGAATTTAGACTATAAGCAAATTATATATATAGTTACACTAAAATGTTTTAATTGATTTCACTTGTTCAACTTTTAATGGTCAAAAGCAAAATTTTATTTACTCTAAAAAAATTCATAAATAAAATAAAATTTATTTTAATGTATGAATAATTATTTAGATGTATGTCTCTCTCATTCATTATTTCCATTAAATATACTAGATTATTAGTCCCAGTAATCTTTGAATTATCGTAAATAGTTATGGTTATAGACTATAGAGTAGATTATTATAACTGCTCATTAAAAACTCATAAACGTTAATCATATAATACGCTCAGACATGATGAATTCTATAGTTTATGTAATTATAGATTTTCTGGTATATATAATTAGTCTAATTAATTGATAGCATAAATCATTTTAATTAATCGTTAATATTAAAACAATTTATCGAGGCATTTTTGCTTAGAATATTTTCGAAAATAAGTTTTAATATCTTAAGTAGCATTATAAATACGTATTTATTTTAAAATTAAATATAAATTTAAATTTATATTATACAACCAATATTAATGTATTTGATTAATGTACATTTATAAAGGGTAAGAAATAATAAGATATATTAAAATAATATTATATATTAAAATGTATTTTATGTTTAATATGTAATTAATTTATATTTCATATCAAGATTGTATGCACAGCAAAAGAAAATGAAATATAATTTACTTTCTAAACAACTGTGTGTTGTAATATATTTAAGCTTGCCATATTTTATTAAATATTTTCATACGATCAGTAAAAATGTTTCTATATTTTATTCAACATTATAATAAATTAAATTTTTTTAATGAAAATATATCTGAAACATAACTTCTATTTTTAAAAAATTAGAATTCTTTTGCATCTTTTAAAACTTTCAATTAAATTCGAAATACATTTTTTGAATATGTATAGTTATGCATCTTATAAAAATTTAGAAAAAAATAATTACAGTTTCTTAAAATGGAAGGCTGCAGTTTATAGTATAAACATGAAGAAAACCAATTTATATATTTTAGTAAATGTAAAACTCTAAATTATATATTTTCGATGAAAAAGGTAATTTTTATTATTATTTTTGAAAAAAAATATCGAAACTTAAAAATAAATTTTACTTGAAGATGATAAATGCAAATTTTTATATGAATTCAATTTCGCATTTACTTTTGAAGCATATTTTTCTTCTTTCATTAATATTTCAAAAAGAGTTCCGTTTTAATTAATCAAAAAATATTGAGATAAAAAAATTGAGTTTCCTAAATTTAAGAATGAATGAAGAAAACTGTATCAAATAGAATCAAAAGGTAATTTTCTTTTTTCTTACTTTTGTGTAGTGCTAATGAAAAATGTTTTGCAACTATTCATAAAAATGTAAAAGAGTAAAGAAAGTACCTTTAAGGGAAATTTTATGCAACAAAATAAATTTTAACAATATTTTTTTAAACCGTAGTTTAGGTAATCAAGATAAGTATAATAGAATAATAAACAATCTAAATTTTTCACTCAACTGCTACACAATGTAAAAACATTCTAACAAATGTTTTTATTTTATCAGTAAATATTTATATTCAAACATTCATTTCTAGTTTACATTTGAAAGAAAAGGTATATTTACGAATATTTATTCTACAAACATATTCTGTGATAAATTTTAGAAATCATACCATTAGGTTTTCTTAAATAGCAATGAAAAAATTAGTTATTTTAACATATATATATATAATCTGGGAAACGAAATTTCATCTGTAAATCTTTAGTAAAAATATAATTAATTATTTTCTTTTCATAAATAATCATTCTACTCGTTACTATGACATCCAATTGCAGAAATGTATAAATTTTATATATATA
>JAPDSC010032588.1:7169-19970 GCA_026290005.1 Latrodectus geometricus
TTTAATAAAAATTAGTTAACAAATTATATAATGCGCATAGTAGATACTCAAAAAATATTGCATAAATATTTTTAACAATGCATGAAAACACTAATGGTTTTTATAAAATATTCCGAATAGGATTATGTTCAGGATCTTGTGGTTAAATTTTCATTGTTTTGTTGTCATCCGCTGAACGATGAGACCTTAACAAAGTTTTTAAATAATCATCTATAGGAAGCGATAGGAGCGCGTTGGAGGCATGCTGCCTCAATGTGCGGCCTGCCTAAAACACTTTTTAATCGACACTTTGACTTAGGTAGCTTGCATAGAATATTTTGCTATCAGTAGTACTTATTAATCTTATTATTACATTGTATTGTTTCGGGTTCGGTTCAAACCCTTGTTTATAATAATACATATAAAAATTCGTCAAAAATTAGAAAAAAAAACAGCAATTCTTTTTAATTTTTGTTCAATACGTCAGCCAATTCTCGTTATCAGAAATCATCTTTAGTTCCGGAACGCGTTCCTGCCCAAAAAGGAAGTACTGGATCGACGTTCCGGAGCGTTCCGGCTCGACAACACCACTGGGAATGTAACACATTTCTTAAATTGATACTTAAAAAAAAAGTGTTTTAAGAAAATAGATGAAATATGCAAACAGAAGCTATATATAGGATCAATTAGAAAAATTAATTTTTTTTATTAGCCCATAATCTTATATCGAAGTATACAACAAAATATGCGACACTTTATAAGAACTAATCATATGATATAATAATATATAATGATTAGTTAAAAGAGAATGATAAAAAATTAATTTAGTTATAAGGATAAGAAAGATATTGCTCATGGATAATAGTGTTTAATTCAGATGGAAACTGCCTCTTAAGAAATTGCAGCTAAATAAAAGAAAAGTTCCAAAATTATCATGCAAGTCATAAAGTATTAAGTGAATTCCTCCTCATAAAAGTCAAGAAATTAGTGTCAATCATATTAACTTATTCCTCAATAATATAAAATTTCAAATGTGTTTTTTACTTTTTATTTAGAACTCTTGAAAATTTTCGTTATCACTTAGCAACTTGATAGATGGCTACACTAAAAAAAATAAAATGTAAGATACAAATGATAACAGTTAAAATACTAGACATTGTTATTAGTACTAACCGGTTATTAAAAAAGTAGCTTTCTTTTTCAAGTAGTTAAACTGCCATATTATAAGAAGTTGCCATATTCTATCCTAAATCTTTAATTTAAATATCCTGAATTATCATCATTGAATATATGAGCTAGTAACACAGCCTTATGTCTCACAAATTTATTAAAAAAATTTAATATTTAGGTAGGCGTTACGTAATTTATGGCTATTCCTCCGTGTACAGTTTAGTTTAATGTAGTGTGTGTTGTGTGTTATCTTTAAATTTTGTTGCCCTTCTAGAAGTGTTATGATTTGCTGGAAAACAATATAGCAGCATATAGCACTAATGTTTATAAAATGCCTGTCGATTTTCGGGACTGCTTTTGGGTACGTCTAAATATATATTTATATATAACTAAATTGTCTTGTATTTCCTGTCTTTCTGCATATACCATTTATAAGCAGTTTATTACTATATTAATGATTTAAATGTTTTTACTGTCAGTTATTTATTGTATAATGTGCTCATGTTTACTAATAAGTACATGGTGTTTGATTTTAAATAAATTCCTTTGGAGGATGAATTAATTACGTTAGCAAATTCATTTTTATCAATAGCTTTCATGATCGCACCCTGAAACTAAAATTTTTTTTTGCTGTTAATTTAATAATTTAAAATGATCTCCTGTATTTGTTTTGTTTTCATATGGTGAAGAAAGTGAGATAGGTTTCGCATATTTGAACATTGATTTATGAAGTTCTTCCTGATATAGGAAAAATGAATAATAACATATAATTGCGTATGAAAATTATATTTTATGTAAAAAAATTTTTGCTTCTCTCAGTTTTCATTTATATTTTGTCTTGCATAATTAATGGATTGTATATTGCTTATAAAAGAGATGTCTTTTTTATAAACAAAAACATTTTCTAGCCTTCCTATGTAAATTAACATATTAGTTTTATAATTTATTTAATGTTATCATTCTAATTAATAAATATTTAATTAGTTGCATATATTACCTGAATTTCATGCATGCAAATTTCAAAAATAAAAATATTAACTGTTAAAAATCATGCAGTTTAATTTTTTCTTTGACAGTTTATTTTAAACTTGTTTTAGTTTAATTAAGTTAGATAATTAGTCTTTAATTTATAAATCATTTCATAATCAATAATGCACTTTATAAACCAGACTGTTTGTTTTATTAATTACATAGAATATTTATTATTTCAGTGTATTATGAATAGAAATTCAATATTTTTTTTATTAATAAGAACCAGAATTAGCTTTTATTTTCGCATTATGCTTGTATTCATTTTAATCTCAATAATTATTCTCATAAAATTATGCATCAAATATAAGCTGTTATTTTTGATTAGTCATCATAATTCATTATAAAAGTATCTTGTTTATTATATATATATATATATATATATATATATATATATATATATACAAATGCCAAATTCTTATGTCTTAATAATCTAATATTTTTTTCATTAAATAACAGATTTACCGCAGTCTGATTACTTTCCAAAGTTTTTATTCAATTGAAATTGAAAAATAATTTTTGTACTTGCATACTGTCACAAATACCTTGGTGATAAAAATTTTCATTGATGGGACTAACAACATTTAAAATATATTCTTTATTTTAGCACCCCATATTACATTAGCTTCTAAGGTAGCTGTTATATTATTTTTTCCATTATTTTTATTTTGTGATGTGCTAAATACAATTTGATATTTTCCTAAATATTACATTTATTTTTATGCATTTAATCTCCATATAAAAAAGCATTAATTTAGCTAAAAAATTATTTTATGTTAATTGTTTTTTGATTTGTAATTTATTAATTTTTTATTCTTAATTTATAATTTATTAATTTTTTGTGCTTGTATTTTTTTTTTTTTTTTTTTTTTAATTTTCAATATCAAATCAAATTAAAAGCAATCTTTTCTCTTTCGATGGTAAATTTCAAAGTTAAACTAAAGAAAATTAAATCTTTACTGAATCATTTGCTGCAAGATAATGTTTGGTTATGCTGGTGCTATACCACCTGGTTATAAATAGATTAAACCACAAAAAGTTATTTCCAAATTGATCTAAATCTTCATAAGTATTTTATAAATAATTTGAATTAATGGAAAAAGAATAAAAAAAAAAAGAATAACTTTCAGCAATGTGATTCTTAAATTAATGCTTTTAGTTTCTTGGCATTATTTTTACTACAAATGTGATTTAAATTTGATATTTTTATTGTGCTTATTTTGCTATGATCAGCAAAAATATAGAAAGATGATTTACAAATGCTCAAAGCTGTATTGTGAAACAATTCCACTTGTATGTTAGCAATATTATCAGAAAAGAAGTAGGTCAATAAAAATGTTATTTCAGACTAATGTCAGTAATAAAAAAAAATTTTGCATCATACTATTTTCTACTGGTGAACATTAAATCCCTTGAAGATCAATAAATCAATATACAAGAACCATAATTTTTCTTTTATTTAAAGTTGAACACACAAATGAAATTCACTTATTTGTCTATTAATTAAATTTTTATCATATTTGTTTCTGTATTTTATTGTACTTATGATTGCAAAGAGAAAAAAACATTTTTAACTTTCTTAATTTGTTAAAATAATTTTAAAATGTTATTTTAAAACATGTTTAAAAATCTAGTTTTTGTTTTAATTCTAGATTCGTTTTTTATGCTATTTTATAATAACGTTAGTTAATAAATAATTGTATAAAATATTAAATTTTTAATAAGTATATCTTTTTTTAGTATTTTATCAAGACCTATTTAGTCTATAAATAGTTAAATTAATTTATATTCTAATTTAATAATTATTTATTAATTATGTTTTTTTTCATTAATATTTCTTTATTTAAGAAACTTTTTCACTTTTGTACTTAAGCTGTTATACAATGGCAAAATAAATGCTAAAATAGATATAAAATTTTTTGCAGAATATTCACTCATGATATTAAAATAGTATATTTTTTAAATACTTTGTAAAAATGTGAATTCCAATAAAAAAATTTTATATGGAGCACTTTGTACAATTCCGGAATGTGTGTAAAATAATTTGTTGCACTCATGGTATTAAATAAAGTCCAATTCCATTCTAAAACCTTCACAAATTACAGCATTTACTTTAAAATCAAGAAGTTTTATGATTTTTCTTGTAATACATATGTGATGAAACTGAGTGATATTTAAATGTTACTTAAAAATAAAATTGCTTATGAAGGACAATTAACATGTTTTTTATTGATTGGAAGAATGAAATTTTTTAGATTATATTTAAATCTTAAATTTTATGTACACACCCTTACACTATTATAATTTGTTTCTCAAACATAAACAATTTTATCACATACATTTTCAAAATTATTTTTATATAATTATATATTTTCATTATCATTAAAACTTTTAAATACATGAAAATGAAATTTTTTTTTTTATTTTTTACTCTTTTTCTATTTTCTCAAAATTCTTTAACAAAACCTAATTTGAGGATATTGGCAATTTGTTTTAACCAATTCTTGTTTTGTACTGTAAATAAGAAATAATTAATTTCGAAATATTTGTTAGTTTTTTTTTTTTTTTTGGAAAAGAAATGGGCATTAAAAGAAAATATATAAATTTATAAATATATATATATATACACACAACTTATTTCAGTTAAATAAATTATTTGTTTTAATAATTAATTTTAATCTTTTATTTATATATCTTTCAATTAGATAAAATTTCATACATACACTCAGAAATGACACTAACTTGAAATTTCATTAAATTTCTAATCAAAATTATACTCTATTTATTTTCAAATGGAATTGGCTTCAAATCCTATTCTAGTACTCATTATTAAAATTATAAAAATATTTGAAAGGACTTACAGTATATATACTTGATACCTTAATAAGTCTTGTATTTTATGAAAAGAATGTCTCGCAAACAATGTTATGTTCTATTGGATATAATGTAACCAATAAACTTACTTCTCTCTATTAAAAAATGGAAATTTAAAAATCTAATTTTCAAAAATTGTGCTAATTTGAAGGAAGTATTGCCAAAGAAAATCATGTTACAAATGTTTTGTATTTCATCTGTACCATTCAATATTTATTTATTTCAATGATGTAATTATTTATACAATTTTTATTTGTTAATTTCATAAAATGCATGTTTTTAACAGCAGCTTTTGAATTCTTATGGTATCATTAATTCTTTTTCTCTGTACAAAAAAAGACCTATGCATTTTAAATAATAATTTACCTGATTTATAAAAATATGGACTAAGTTAAATACGTAAAAACTTCAAGTACACAGTAATTTTAATTAAAAACTCTCAATTTCATTTTTAAATATTGTATATTTGTTTCTGTTTATAGGGTGAAGGAAACAATGGATTTGATGTATTGTACCGTAACATGAAGTATGGAAATGTAGTAACTAAAGATTTAGCAGAATTTTTTAAAGAAAGGTAAATTTTTCTAATTAAATATTCTTTTTAATTTGATATTAACCCTTTAAGTGTGCTTGACGAACTCACCTCGTCATCGGAGTGTTTATTTGTCATTATTGCACTACTTAATTTAACCCTTTAAGTGTCAACGCTACACGCTTAAAGGGTTAAACATTGAATAACATGCATATGTATGTTCACTACTGTGAATTTTCCAATTGAAGTAGAAAACTGTAGATTTGTTTCTGGTATTTTGATTTTCTTATTTTCTGTCATAATTTTCTAATTTGAATTATTCTTTTTGTAATTGCTATTTTTATAATATTTATTTTTTGATTTAATAACTTTATGCACTTTTTATTTATTTTAATTTTTTTATAACAAAATTGAAATGAGCTTTAGATATGTTATGAAAATTATGTTAGTATATACCCTAGTTGGTACATTTGTCAGATATTTGGTTGATTACTAAAAGATTTATCCTATCAGCTGAATAATTTTAAAATACAAAAGATTTAACATTAGTTCTCTCATAAATTTTAAGTGTTCTTGTAAAATTATGTTTTTATTGATAGGATTTTACAAAAATTATAAAAATGAAGACAAAGCAAAATTATCAAATAAAAACAATTTTTGTAGAATTTCATACTTTGTATCTTTTTCATTAATTCTTATTGATTTGTTCACATTTCAAATTTTTATACTTCTTTATGAGATGAAAAATTATTAAAATTGTGATATGAGTGTAAAATTGCTCTGCTTTTTTCTATAAGAAGTTTTTGACATATCTTCTGATAAGTATTTCCAATTTTAAAGAGATAGCTTTTAGAGGTTGAAAGACACATTTCTTTTCAAAAAAGTTAGATTAGAATGTTTTGTCATTTGCTTTTTACCTATTTTAATGATCCTTCTCTTTCCTTAGGCAGAAAATTTTCATAATTGAATACTGAGCATTATATAAAACCACTATTTTATTTCTACTAATAAATTGAATATTTAGATAAAAGATTAAATATAAAACTTTGTGAAAAGAAAAAGGAAAATAACACTTTTTAGAATAGTGTATTTTTGTGATAATATTGTTTAATATCAAATTATTCATACAGTTTGGTTTTACTTGCAATCAACTTATATGTTTGATAAAACTTTATATTAGACGTAATGCTATCACTATCAATTTGAAATCAGTAGTTTAGCAAACTAAGAACCTGTTACTGTTCTAAGGTCATCTGTAATTCAGCATCTCTTATAAATATCAACGACTGAACTTTTAAAGATCTATATAAAAAATGATTTCATAAAAATATTTGAGTGAGAAAAAAGTTTATGTTAGATCTAGAAAAAATCTCAGTAAGTTTCATTTGCGGGATTTACAAATTTTTTAAGGGCATTATTTTATGGTAAATATTCAATTCCTTTAATGTATAATATTGAACTACAGGATAAATCTGAAATCTAACCTGTTCATAAATTTAGGGCTCCCTTTGTTGAAATTTGAATGATAAGAAAGTATTATTTCAACTGTAAAATTAAAATGTCATATGACTTAATAGTAAAGTTTAATTAATGCTAAATTTTTAACATGTTTTTTTCTAAAGATGTACTTTGCCCTATTGAAATTCTTATATATTTAATTAAGAAAAGTTGATTAAATTTCCAAATAGTTAAAGAAAGTTTTTAATATTCTGCTAATAAAATTCTTTGATATGTTTGGATGCAGTGGTTCAAAATACTCTTTAAATAGCAAGTTTGTTTCTTTAGCTTCCATGTTCAAAAATGACTTGAGCAATAAACAAATCAGTTAATAAAATAATTATGCAATGCAAGCTTTATATAAGAATTTATTATAAACCTTGTAAATGATTTGGTAAGATTTTTATGTACTATTCAAATATTTATTATTGAATTTTCTTATTAATGCTTAAAAATGTTTTGCAGATCAGTAATAGAAGAAACAAATTCTAAATTATTGTCCAAGCTAGCCAAACATGCCAGTAACTGCAGCTCACAAGGGTTTGTATTTTTATTTTATTGAAATTTTAATCTTATTGTAAGCTTTCAGTATACCATGAAAATGCATATATAACTAGTTACTTTAAATAACATTTTTATTAACATTAGACAATATTAAAAAAAATTACTTTTCACTTCATAAAGTTATTTGATGTTTAAATTCTTGCTTTATTATTATCTTTATATTTTTCTCTTCAAATTAAAACTTTGATTTAGTATAATTTTCAAATTATGTAAAAAATATATAAATTCATTTTACTTAAACTATAATTAGTCTTTCTATTCAAATATTTACTTGCATGCTTTTAATTTCAGTATTTATTTATTCTACATTTTCTTTTAAAATTTTATGTATGTATATAGGTGTGTATGTGCTTACACACAAAATATTTTACTGATATATTTTTTGAAGAGATAAATTTATGTAACATAATAACACAAATTGTTTAAAATTACTTAAGAATATGTAATTTTTGAATAGTAATAAACATAAATTACTCCATTTTGTTATAAATTTAAAATAGCTACAAGATTTTTACTTAGGTTGTATAGTTCATAGGGGGGGGGGGCAAACGTATCTTTTCATAGTTAAACATTTCATTTACTTGCATCAAACAAGTCTTGAAAATTGTATTCCAATAAAATAAGTTTAAAAGTAAATATGTGTACATGAAGAACCAATTAAAGAATATCATTTAACTGTAACAGTAAATTGATATGACCACAAATATATAATTTAAAAATCAGTGTTATGCATAGATGTTACTTCTACCACTTTCTGAAGTCTTGAAAAAAAATTATACATTTGTAAGACACTAAATTCATAATCTTATTCTGATAATTTGCTTCACTTGGATGTTTCGATTCTCTAATTCATAATATAATTTTCAAAATTTTATTTTTTGTAATTTACCAAGTTCTGATTATTGATTAAAAAGATGCTTGATACTCTTAAATCTAATTTTCAATATTTCATTTGAATAGAGTAAAATTCACAAGACAATCTATTAATGAGAATATGCTTGCTAGTATTGATGTTAATTCTGATTTATCTTAAAAGTTTAGGATTCCCAAGAAAACGTAGTTTTTCTCTTTGAATTTTTTTTTTGTGATGTGTTTTCTATAATTATCAGTTTCTCTTTTTATTTTCTTTTTTATACTTATTACATTTTATAATTTGAAATTAAGTTTAAGTATTCTCTATAATTACTATCACTTTGCACTTTTCAATTTATTCTGTCAATTATTCTTATTGAATTTTTTAAAATATAAGTAAAAGAGAAATAGATATTTAATCAGTTAAACAATTTCTAAAATTATGCATCTATACAAATTATTTGCCTAAACTTATGCCTGACTCATAAACATTTGCTCTTTGTGGAATCCCATAATAGTGAGAAGTTGACTGAGGTATATTTTGATTGATTATATGCTCTTAATGGATATTGATTGAGGTGGTTTTACTCAAGTTGCATTAATTTGAGATTTTTATTTTGTGAAATTCCTCATTCAAATCTTTTCATATTTATTTGAAAGGCAGGTGTTTTAAAAAATATTTAGCTGTCTTATCATTTTGACTTTATAAATTTGTTTTAGTCTCTATTTTTCTGGGCTATTCATTTTAACATTTTCTTAATTTTACCTAAGGATTTTATCAAAGCTTATCCCATCAGACGATCTTGCATCAGTAAAATCAAATCTAATTTTTGTTTCTTTAAAATTAGAAAGAAAAACAAAGAAATCAAAGTGTTTTTAAAGAAATTAAAGTGTATATATACTAATAAGTTTATAAAAAGTTAAACAGTTCTGATATAGTTATTAATACTATTTAGATGACACTAACACTAAATAATAATTAGTTATATGAATATATAATTCATATTAAATGTCTGTAATATGAATTATAATTAGTATATTAGAAATGATTCTCATTTTAACAGCTTTATACTTTAATACCATTTTGAACAATTATTTTTAATATTATTATGTAATTGCCATTTTAGATATTAATAAACAAGCTATTACTTTTAAATGCTTCTGTATAAGTTAAACTATTTAAAGTTAGTGAACTTTTTAATTACTCGTTTTTATTTTATCATTTATTAAAAAAATATTTCTTTTACACTATATTTTATGAGATTTTCTATTTTAAATTTCTCATCCTTGTCTAAGAATTTCTAACTTGTCAAAGAGGAAATATTTCCCTACTTATTGAAAATTATTTTCTATGTAAATTTATTATATATATAATCAGAAATGGTAAATCATAATTTCTCTTAAATATCGCCAATCAAATTTTTTTTAAAAAAAATTAAAGTAATGAACTTTAAATAAATTCTATGTTATATTTTGATTTACTATTGTATATAAATTTTTGCCTTTAACATATTTAATAGAACTTTCATTAAATTAATATGCTATTATAATCCAATTATTAACACTTTTTGTTTCTATAAATTTATTTAACTTATATTTTGAACATATATTTATGAAACTTTTCTGTATTGTCTGACTTCATTATCTAAATATTCATTTTCTTATTCATTTATGTTGAATGCAGTTTAAGAATGCTTCTTACTTTTAAAAGGAAACTTTATAAATGCTTTTATGAAAATGGATTCTAAACTTAACTTTCTGACATTTAATAAAAATTTTTGATTTAAGTAACTAGAAAAATATTCTTGTAAGTACAATATTGTTTCATAATATGTAACATAAATTTTGATTTCAAAATATAAAAATTTTTTGATTTCAGAAAAATGTGCAAAAAAATCTTTTTATGTCATTATGTCTCAATAAGAAATATAAGAATTGCTTGTTAGTTAATATTTTGCATTTTGTTTCAAGGATATTTTTCATTTATATATATATATATATATATATATATATATATATATATATATATATAATATTGCCTATTGTGCCCAGCATAAAAAATATTGGAAGTGTTTATGATAATCAATTAAATTAGCATAATATGCTCTTTATTTTGCCCCTTTTGTGTAACAGTGCTCTTTTTATTTAAATAAGATCAATGTATTAAACTGGAATTTCTGGTAAATTCATTCATATTTAAATAATTTATTTATTTTTTGATATAATTTCAGTTATTGCTAATTTTAAATTAAAAATTATTTTATAAACACTAATATGATTAATTTTGATGTCTTTTTGATAAAGAACTATTTTATTTTTTTTAATTTAAAATTTTTTTTCCATAGATTTAAATTAAAGAAATACATTAAATACCTTTTAGCAGAACAACTATGTAGTGTAATGTAGTTTTATAGCATATAAAATTATTTCAAAAGTAATTTTGGGAATTCTTTTGGAATTGATCAGATGATAATTTTTAAATAGTGCTGCCCATAAAACTATTCTTATTTTTACTTTCAGTTTTGCAAAGATTACCTTTGTTATCAATAAATATCTTATTTTTGGTCTTTGTTTTCAAATATGTTGATTTCATTTTATTCATGTATTTATCTGTATATATAAATCGTAGATGGTTATTAATTAATAGCATACATATAGATAGATATATATATCTACATATAATTTAATAATTTACCACATGTATATATACACCCATTCATTCACATTATTATATAATCATATATATTGAAATATGTTATTCATTGGTAATTTTTTAAAAATAATATATGTATAAATGCTTAATATTTTCAGGAGTTTTGCTCCTCTATGGTCGATCCTCAAAACTTCTACTGAAAAGTTAGCTACTTTGCACATGCAGATGGTTCAAAGGTTTCAAGAGCTTATCAAAGATGTTATTAAATATTCAGAAGATCAGCATAAAAGACATAAGCTAGTAATGTTTTCTGTGATACATTTTTTTTTTGTAGAAATTATAAAATAGCTAGATTATTTTAACTATTCAACTTATATGTTTATTCATTGAAATATATTTTTATAAATAAATATGTACTCTTATTTCTTACATATACTGTTAGAATCAGTTTGTAATTAAATAAATGGTGCATGTATTTATTAAAAAAATTTCTAAACTATTCCAATTTTAGAAATTTTGTAAAATGTAATGTAAAAAAAAGTAATGTGGTAAAATAAAATTTGATTCCACATGTATCAGATATTGTCTTTAGTTATTATAATCTGTCAAAAATTTTCAATTACAATTGTAACAATAATATGTGTGGATATTATTGAAAAATAAGCTTATTACTGAGCTATTTGAAATTTGGTTTTGATATTTATTATTCTTCCGCTATTTTTAAATAATAAACTACTGCAAAGACATCTGATTTATGGTATATTTAGAATCAACTCTTAAAAGAAATTGTTGTATACCTATAAGGATATCTAAATTTTTTAGATTATCCAATGGAAGAAATGTTTCCTTTAAAATGGCTTACAAATTTTGTCTATAAAATCACTCTTGAAATGTTCTAGTCTTTATTTGAAGTGCCCCTGTTTGGTCTGATGTATACATTGTAATATTCAATTTAGCCTAAGTATGTAATATTCATTTTACTATTTTACTGTTTATCTAAAACTTAACTAAAAACTGCTTGGGTTTTACTTAAAAGAAGCAATTATTTTTGCATTTGTATGTAAGAATAAATTATGTAAAAAAAAATAGTTTAAATATGACACAGTATTTGATATCTGCAAAAGTAATTTTAAAAAAAAAATTTTTTTTGTATTTTTGATGTGAAAATGTTGGTGTACTTGTGAGAGCTATCAAAAGTATCAAATCTATTATTAACCTTAGATGTGAGTAATAAATATTGTTTACAAGATAACAAGTGTCTCCATAAGCAGTTTAACAATTTTATGTTTGCAATATCATGGACTGTTTATTTGGTGACTATGGCATCCAATTCCTTTGATTTTACATTAGACAGAAGTGCATCCAAAATTGGGTTAAATTAGTGTATACAAGAATGATTTGATGGAGTTGTGTACTGTCATACAGGCCTATCACCTGGATTTATGGCATGGGATGCCATTAAATACTTGTCTTATTCATTTCTTTTTCATCCTGATGGAAAAGTGACAATTATCTGTTATGCTTTTTTTTATGCTTTGACTCCTGCCACTGCATAGTATGTACAAATTTTACATTTTAGTAATATAATGCATCATAACATTTTGTTCATATTGTACAAACTTTTCGTGTTGGAGAAAATATTAGAGGCTGT
>JAPDSC010032588.1:20070-38251 GCA_026290005.1 Latrodectus geometricus
TATATATATATATATATATATATATATATATATTTGTAAATATTTAAAAATAATATATATTCTTATTAAGAATAAATTTTTTTACACATGTTGATTTTCTTTAAATGAAGATTCTTATGGCATTTTTTAAAATATTATTTGTAATTATTTGTTTGAGCAATTTCTTTTTTTATATTTGTATCTCAACAGTATCTGATTTTATTGGTGTCTAAACTTTAATTGTTCAACTATAACTATGAGTTATTTTGTTATGCAGTTATTGTGGAAATGTTATTTAAACATTTGTTATTGAATGGTTTTCAGTGTAAAGAAGAAGAATCTGGGACTTCTGATGTTGTACAAAATATCCAACAAACAACTATATATTTACAAAAGGTAAATTTATTCATATGATGATTATTTAAAATTAAGTATGTGAATTTAAAGTAAAATCAAATAATTGTGAGATATACAGCCTTGCATATAATTGAACTTCATATTATTTGCATCATTATAAAATATATTTTAATCATAATATTAAGGTATATATATATATAAAGTTTATTTCATTCATTCTACTTAATTGAATTAATTTTAAACCTATTTTGCTTTAAACGCAATTCTATTATCATTAAACAAAAAATATATAATTTAAGAAATGCCATTATTAACTCATCTTTTGAATTATAATAGATGTACATCAGTTAATAGAAATTTGTTACCATTATCTATAAAACATAATATTTATCTTCTCTTACATTCCCAGTTGAATTCTTGTATGCAAAATGTATTTGTAGGGCTTTAATAAAGCGAAATCATCTTAGCTGAATTGGTGAACAAATGATCACGGTATTTTTAATTCACTTCATAAGTTTGACTTTTGCATGAATATTTGTGGCAGCTTAAAGGCAATTTTAATCCTTTATCTACCAAATGTTTTTTGTACTAAATATATACATCAACAGATTTTTTTGCCAGAAGTAGTTCTAGAATGACTAATCAAACTAAAAGTATTTTATATAGTATGCATTTGTAATGATCTGTATGACAAATGCTCAGTTTAGACTTCTCCCCATAAATTTGATTAAAATCTTACTATTGTGTAAGTATACTGATTTGTTTCTATGTAAGCTTAGAAATTCATAAGAGAAAAGTATTTTTGGAAAAATTATTGTAAGTTTTACACATTAAGTTTTATATATATTGCAATATGTTTGTCACAATATTGCTCCATTTGAAGTATGTTAAGTACTGCATTATAACTTAGTTTTTATGATAAATGATTAAAATTATTTTGTAGGCAAAGGAAGCATTCAATGCAAGATCAATAGAGTATGAAAAACTAAGGAGAGAAAATGCTTCTATAAGAGAATTAGAAAAGGTATTTTTATATTCTGATGATATCTATCATGGTTGTCTAAACAAATGTTTTTGTTAATTTAATTTTTATTTTTATTTTATAGGCTGAATTGAAATGTAAAAAAGCATGTAAGTATTAATTTTTATATTTCTAAAACACTACTTGAAATTATTTGCATTTATAATAAAGAAAAAAAATCAAGTAATTACAAATTTTAATTTTTTCATGAAGTTATGTTTTCAATGAGGTGATTTGCTGATTATTTAATAATACATTGTCCCATTTTTGCAGGTTATACTTTTTTAAAAAAAAATATAAATTTCAGAGAAAATTATAATTATATTACTATCTAATTTTAATGGAAAAGTCAAAATTTTTAGCAGCTGAAGTTTTAAATTTGCAATAAATCATTCAATTATAATAAATAAGCAGTAGTAAGAAAAGAAATTATATTTTGTATATATTTTCATATTATTTTCTGTTATAGTTTTGGTAACTGATAAAACTACATATAAAAAATGTTAATTGTGATAGAAAACACATGCACAGAAATTAGATTTAAATTAAGATTTGAATTAAAAACTTAAATTTGAATACAAAATTAAAAATTTTTAATAGAATAATCTACAAATCTAGCTATTTACTCACAATATTAGGAAAGAGAATGGATGTTAATTGATAGTTAATTGACAAATGTCAGTGCATTAGCATATAAGAAAAAGAAAAAATTTTAATTAAAGAAAAGAAATACGAAAAGAGGCACAAACTAAAGAACATAATTAATAAAGTTGACTCAAGAAAGCCAATAAATCTTTAATTATTACCATTTTTGAATAAAAATTAGCTTTTTAATTTTTGTAATTTTGCCAATTTGAGTAAATATCTCTTATTATCAATCAATATATTAAGAACAAATGTATTTTAACTTTTAAAATTTCCTAATTCTATGTTTTATTCACTGTAAATTTTACTTTCTTATATTTAATCCTAGGTGATGAATATAAATCTTATCTTGAGCGATATAGTACTGTTCGAGAAGATTTTGAAAAGAAAATGATTGTTTCCTGTGAGGTACATATTTTTACTCATTAATATTTCATTTTAAGAAAACTAGATGTGTATGTGTGTGTGGGCATTGTGAGGCTAAATTAGTCATTGCATTGGAACCATACCTATTCTGCCTGATACTAAATTTGATAAAGATAATTTCACTTGCAAATGTTGATAACCTGTTAATAATTAGGATGCACCACACTTTATTCTTGTGGTATATCGGTTTAGTTAGTCAAACTTTTAACCATAAGTTCTCATCACAAATGCATTAGAAATTGGTTTTGTTAAGTAAAGATGATAAAATTCTATTATAAAAGTATTTTTATTATTATGATGAATTTCAGTTGTTTTTCAGCATTATTTTTTATTTACATTATTTTAACATACAGCATTATTTTTATTACATACAGCATTTTTATATAGAATGTTGATAGAACTCCGATTTTTATCAGTGTTTTTAGTTAATTTGTCATTAGTTATTCTCTGTTATTGATAACTCAGGGAAACTATTGCTTACCCATTTTCCTTAAAACATTAACTATTACAAATTTTAATTGATGTAAACAGATTTTGTTTAAAGCCATTCATATTTATAATTTTTTTAATTTAATTTAAAATTTGTACTCTTTCTTAATTTTGAAAATAGTTTATCAAAGTTTTTAAATTGTCAAAAAAGAGAGAGAGAGAGAGAGAGAGAGACAGTAGTTACTTAGGAAGGAAAGCATTTTATTAAATACAAAAAAACATATGTACATTTGAATCATGTTTGAAAATGTGTGAATTTGTTTATTGTATTGATATTAACAAACTTTTATTATATTGATTTCTCTTGTATCTGTTTCTCATCTAACAAGGTTGTTTGACTTCTGTGCTAATTTATTAATTATGCAAAGCTATTTTTTTTCAATTCTTTTTTTAAAGATTTGTTTGGGTATTTATAATAAAATGATTATACCAGAATAAGTTTATAGATACTTATAAATTAAATTTATACTTTTTCATATTATACACTAACTTATTTAATATTTGTTTGTCATTTAAAGATATATTTTTGTAGATTTTGGTTATTTCATTCTTGCTGTATGACTCAATAAGATATAAAAACATTAAATAAAATAAATGAATATTAAGAAATGTTTTCAAGTTTTATTTTTAGACATGTCTGTTAATAATTAAGTCTTCTGATGCTTATCCTCTAGAAGTAACCAAAATTTATGGTTGGAAATCCAAATACTCTTTGAAAAAATTGATATTTTTATTTTATCCAACAAAATTTGTTTTGTCAATTTTAATTTTATTCATCAAGATCGGATCAATTTCATTTCAAAAGCTTTTATAAAAAACATTGTATTAATGGAAAAGTCATGATAGTGCATACAGCAAGTTAAAAGAAGTGAAATTTTTTTTTTTTTTAAATTTTTTAAATTGTTAATTTTTTTTCTAAAAACTATTACAGCATTTAGTGAATGATGCTATTATAATAGCTTTTTCACATCTAATAATTAATATTTTCCTTTGAAACTTATTTATAGCTAATATCTAATGATTCTCATCACTAAATCAACTAAAAATTGTATTAAAACTAATATAAATATATTTGAAATTGTATTCAAATGATGTATACTTGAATGCATTAATAGTAAAATTATTTAAATTTTGTGTGAAAATTAGCATATTTAAATTATTACCATAGAAATAAATAGAGGCCATCTTAAGATTTAATCACTACTAAATTGCTTGCTAAACAAATCTTAAGATGACTTCCTTTAATACCATCATTTTAAAACTTTACATTTTTAGACTGTTTTTGTTTTTATAATACTGATGAAATAGAAAAACTTGGAATCATAATCCAAAATCTCAAAATTTATTCTAAATGTTTTGTTACAAACTATGTACGATATAAATTACAATTTTTTACTTTGAAAATATTGAATATATTTACTATAGATTTGTTGAAAGTTATTATATTTTATAATTTGAGGAAAAAAAAAAAACATTTTTTTTTTTTTATATTTTTCAAATTAAAATAAAATAGGCAATAAATTTGTCTTTTTCTTTTAAATATTTTCATGCTTTTCCTTTGATTTTAAACTATTAGAAGTATTGTTTGCTAATATTTATATTTATGTTTCTTCCTTTAGCATTTCCAGAATATTGAAGAAGCTCATATCAAGCAAATAAAAATCTTTCTTTCAAACTACGCTCATGTTTTAGAAAATGGGCATGCATTGATAGGACAAGTATGTTTCTTGATTATGAGGATAATTTAAATAAGTTTATTTTGTACTTTCATTTTATAGCATGAGATTATTATTATTTTTTTATTTAAACATGACTTGTTACATTTTTAATATATCATTCCTTGAATCTTGTATATATGTATGTATTTTTTAATAAATTTAATGTTTCAACTTTTTTGTTTTATTGTATTCACAATTCCTTTTTATTCTATAATGGCATTGTGATGGCATGACTTTTCAATGATTTAAAAAATGAGTTTTTTAAAGGTTCATGTTGAATTTGTGCAACAGTGTAATGAAATGGATGTGGATAAGTTATTAGAACATATGGTTAATGAAAGAGGTACTGGTTCTGAAAAACCAGGTAAGGTTTTTAAACTCCTTCATTTGCTATAAATTTTCCAAATTTTTATCCAGAAATATTAAAATAGGATAAATATCTTAATTGGAAGATAATGAATTGTAGTACAAAATAAACAATACTTAATTAAACTTCAACAATTGTCTGTTTTATTATTTGATTCCAAGAAAATTCTAGAAAAACATTGTTTATTAATTTTTGATAACTTTTAAGATGAGGTCTTATGTATTTTAAAAATAAATGTTTTTTTTATCATAAATAATTAAATGAAAGAAAGGGATTATTTTTGAACTATGTTTTCTTTCTTTTGTACTGTTCTTACTTTGTTTTTCATGTAACATTAGCAGGTTTATCACTATTTTTTGCTTCTATAACTTAGTTTAAAATATGTTGTGTAATTTAGATGCATTTGCTTTCACATAATAATATTATAAACTTGAATGCTTTCAGAACAAAACAGCTCAGATAAAAAAAAACAAAGTGTGAAATGATTCTAGACAAGTGTAATATCATTCTGGAGAAACATTTGTTTTGAACGTAATTGGACAAAACTGGTTTTAGCAGAAGTACATCATACAAGTTGCAAAAGCTGTCAGTGTCCTCTGTTTTTTATTTTACAAAACATAAATAGCATTTTCAAAACTTTAAGTTTTCTGATAGAAATTGTTTTTTTTAATTAGATTATCTGTAGCAGCGTATGATACACATGGCAAATTTTGAAATTTTTAACACATAATCTGCAGATTATATACAGGAAAATAAGATGTATGAAAAATTTTTTGTGTTGAATATTTTGAGAAATCAGTCTTTTATGCAAAAATTTTATTGGTGACGTATTTTTCAATAAGAAAAAGTAAAGAATAATTTTCTTTTATACTAATACTTTTTAGTCATGCACAAATATTTATATGAAAATATCAAGTCACATAATAATGCTTTCTTTTAAAGTTTCTGAATTTGATTCAAATACTTTAAGAATGTATGTATAACATATATGTATAAAATAAAAATATAAATTGTTTTTCAGTTATAAGCTGATTATTTTATTAATTATGTATTTATATTTTATATTGAATTTTACAAATTAAATTTATATTTGTTAATATTTTATTATTAAACTTACATATTTCATATTAAATTGTTTTTAGAATGTTTACTAAAAAGAAATTTAATAATTGGTTCTAATAAAGAGCTAAGAAAATGTTACAATTGCTCATTAAATAAATGTTAGAGGATTGTTTTACTTTTATAAAATTGAAATAAATTTTATTGTTTTTGTAAATTGATCATATTAATTTTAACTGCTTTACTGATTTGAGTCATATACATAAAATCTTTATTCAATTTGTTATTAAAAATGTTTGAATAAGAATTTGTTCTTCCACTGGTTTGTAGGACCTTTAACATTTGAAGAAGCTGATTTATCTCCATTAGGGCAGACTCACTCACCAGATTCCACAGAAAATCAAAATGAAGAGAAAAGCTATAAGAAAGAAGGTAAAAAAATGTCACTTCACCGCAAAAGCAAACCATCCCGCCGAACTACTTCCTTACTGGACTTGTTTTTTTCATCATCCCTTGGTATGTTTTGCCACCTCCTGCTTTCAATGCACCAATCCCGTAGCTCACAATCTCATTAACTTCTCTTGGAGACTCTGAATTTGTTCCTTTCAAAGAATATTTTTATCTTTTTGTGTTTAAACATATCACATTACTAATTTTATATTTTAACTGGTTATTATTTATTATGTTAAAGAATATACATTCTTGTTAAAATTTTACTTGTATATAGATACTTGAAGAAATTTTATTTATTGCTAGTCTGTATTACAATTATTTTAGTGAAAAAATGTTAAAAAAAATTTTGATGTTCCTAAAGTAAAATTTTTGAAATGTAGATTTTGATATTATAAGCATGACAAATGTTAAGAAATTAAATAGTTATTTCATTGTACATTATTACTAATTTAATAGTCAATTTTTAACTTAGTATCTCATAACTTTTTAATAATATGCAAATAGTTATGATAAATTAATTTTTTTATAAATTTATTAATATTTTATTTATAGTTAAATTTCCATATCTTTGTTATTCCTAACTTCTGTTATTATTATAAATTAATTTTATCATTAAATAAAAAAATTTTGAATAAATTATAAAGTAATCTCTGACCAGGAATGAATATTAATCATTTGTCAATCTAACTTGAAAAAGTTTTGAACTTTTTAAATTTAATAATTCATAGAATGAATTTTTATACATTTATTATAGTAATCAGTTAAGTAAATCACCTCTGAAAATGTAAGAACATATTGGTTCATTTTTAATATTGGCCTTTAAGATTTAAGGTACAACTCGTTTTTGTTTAATTAAGACATGGATTCAAACTACATAAGAATATTTAATTTTGAATAACTTCTTATCAAAATATCCAATTTCGTTATTTTACATCAGACATAATCTGAAATTGAATAACTGCTATGTTTCCAAAAATATTATCCAAATTTAAAAAGGAAAAAAAGAAATTGTTAAATTTACTGACATTGGTTTTAATCAGAAAAATTTGTGTTCCATGTATTTTGCTGTAGTGTTATATATATACCATAGAAAAAAGTTTATTCTTTCTATATCATTTTTTTCTCATGAAAAATAGTGTAGTATTTGGCATTTTTAATGTGATCGTTAAGATTGATTTAATTTAAAAGGTTCTACTGGTCACTGGTTGATTTACGTTATTCTTGATAATCCAGCCTATATATTTAACTACTCACTCTCTCAACTGGCTGCTAAATGGTTAGTGCTCTGGCATTTGCAACAGTTTATGGGTTCATTTCTAACATCAGATGGAGATTTTTTATGTATGGGAAATTCTACGGGAAAATGAAAGTCTTGGTCTTTCTGTGCAAAAATTGGCTATTGAATACTGACAAATGAAATCAAATTCTCACTTATTTGTAAATGTTTGTAATGGCTTAGATTAGGTCGAATTAATCATCAAATGCAAAATGTGACCATCTAGAAATAAAACTTTTACGACCAAGTTGAGTTTGATTCTATATCTTAATCTCCTTTCAGTTAAATTGAATTGTATTTTATATTTCTTCAAACAATTAAATATCTTTAACTCAGTATTTACACATTAATGTCTGAAAATCTTGTGATGCCATTGTCATATATGGATTAGTGTTGCCTGATATTTTATCAAGACTTCCATATCTATTTTCTATATATTAAAGCCCATGTTATAATTTTGTTTTATATAGAAAATCACCTTCATTATATGAAATATACATTTATATTTTATACTGATTATATCTCATAGTACATGTATGAAAATATGATCTAATTTTGTTTAAAAGGAGATAGTTTTTTATTGTTGCACCTTATTTTACCCATACTTTAATATATTGTAGTATTATATTTATATATATTTTAAACTTAAATGTAGGAATTTTTACTTTGTTCACAAAAATTGCACACTCCTTTTGTGTTATTTTTCTTCCATTTGAAATCTTAAATAAACATTTTGATATTTCATCCAGTTATTAAAGATTGTCTAAAAAGTTTTAATTATAATTTACAGGGTAGAGAAAGATAAAAAAAAATTGGAATTCAATATCCGTGTTAGGCAAAGGTTTATACTCTAAACAAAGTAATTGTGAGAAATGAAAATATTTCAGATAATATTCATATCCAAAATTCACTGTGCAACTTTAGCTGTTTTATAATATACATGTACAAATCACATTTCTAAGATTTTAATATCTTTTTATGAATTATGATTCTTTTTTATTTAATTCAATCAAAATGCCCCAGACTTGTAATTTAATAAATTTTTCATGCAATGAATATGGTATAAAATGGTTTCTAGTTTATGTGGGATATCTGAACTACAAGTTTTTCTAAAAGCATTTCTGTTGCGTGAAATAATTGTAAACATTTTCATTTTTGGATTTATAATTAGTGAATTTACATCCATTTTTCTAGAAACTTACAGTTGTAAAGAATTTGTAGCTAATTTATTTTCACTTTCTTTTTTATTTACTTGCAATTTTATAACAAAAATAAAAATACATTTATTAAATTGAATAAGAGATTTATTTATTTTAAAAAAGTACAATTGTTACTAGTACCTAAGTACAAATGATCTAAAAATGTACAATTAAAAAAATTGGGATAACAAACTCTTATTTTATTTTATTTATGGTTCTTATTATAAGTTCTAATTACTTTTATTTACATTCATTACCAATATTGAAATGCGTGTTGTGCCTTAATTTTTAAAGAAAAGTGATTAGAAATGTATTGATTATCTTGATCATATGATTAAAAGAATCCAGTTAATAAAACTTTGTTATTTGACCATATTAGTATCTATAATTGGTTTTCAATTTAACTGAATTTTATAATTAATTTTCATGATATTTCTGTTTGACCCATTATTTGGTTCACAAAATGTTTTCGATTTACATTTTTGTTAGATTTATAAGTTATTTTGATTGGCAAAATCTAGTTTTATTTTAAATGTAATGCATTTATATGATTTCATTTAAATTTTTATTTGAAGGCTTTCATATACAAAATTTAATGCTGCCAATTGTACAGAAAAAGGATCATCATTTGTGAAAAACATGTATACAAATGAAATTTTTTTTAAAATTCTTTTATATTTTAGTGTAATATTTAAAATATTTGTTAATGCATGCATGTTTAATATTTAAGTAATGTGTCCAAATGATTTATATTAAAATTGTAGGAAAGTAAGATTATTCAATTTTTTTTTCTTCTCAAGCTCAAATTATATATTTTATTAGTTGTTAATTAAACATCTTGCAATAATTTGTTAATAGCATGTTTAATTAACTCTGTACAACAATGAGCATATTTCATTATTTAATTCAGTAATCTGAAGTACTGTTTACAATTTTTAAAGTTTTACTGGTGAATTTTTGTCTTATTTATGTCCATTTTAAAATAATTGTTTATCATCTTAGGTTTATTATATTCAGTTAATAAATTTTCGTATGACGTTTTTCTACAACAGATGTAAATTTAGAATTATAATTCAAAACCCAAAAAATCCACTATCAAGACTTATTAAATATTGAGTGACATAGTTTGCAAAACTGATTTTTATTGATGAGAGGAATAAAATTAGTCACTCCTATTCTATATATTTGTATTATTACTTTAATATATATCAATGGAAAAAACTAAACTCTGTAGCAGTGTAGTTCATATGAGAGCCAAGATCTTCAGTGTATCCATATCTGTTTTCCTCACTGAAGGCCATATGGTGTGTTTATATATTAATGTAATGAATCTACGTTAATCTTATAGCATCATTTAACAATGTATTTTGTATAATAAAACAATAAAAGATATATTAGAGCATCATGAGTCACCACTTAAATATAAAACTTGTGAGAATAATATTTTACTTCAATTCTGTAAATCATATAGGATATTTTGTAGCACTTGCTATATCATAAACATATACATATTTGAAACTTAAGACAATCAAACATATATTTGCTAATTATTTAAATACTTCATTGGTAATTGTTGAAATAATGAAACCATTCAAAAGGATAAATTAATTTTGATGAATTTGAGTTTTCTTAAAAACTATTGCTAACAATGTTATTAATCTCTTATAATATTTGAAATATTTTGCGTAAGTTAGTACAAAAAGGTAAAATCTTTTTGTTATTGAAAAGATACTATTGCTATATGACAGTTATAAAATTTAAAAAAAAAAATGTTTCATTGGGATTTATATGTTGATTTTTTTAAATAAAATTATTTGGACACAAGACTTAATGTCTCCAGTTAAGTAAATTCTAAATTTGTTTTTACAACATATTAAATAGTATTAGTAATGGTTATTTGTCTTGCATTTTGCCATTTATTAAATAGTTATAATTATATATTTTTTAGAATTTATTCTTAAGCCAGACAAAACTTTTAAATTTTTAATATTTACTTTTTTCTAGTGTATTTAAATGAATTATTAATTTCTGAGGTTGTTACAGCAAGGGATCAAATAATTATGTGAAAGCCAAGTAAATAATGTTTATAAAGAACAAATATATTAATTTTGCTTACATTACTAAACAGATAGAAGCCCTAAAAATGTTAAAAAATTAGTTATACACTTATGTGTATGTGTTTAGTGTGAATGTTGTCACAAAATAGATTTAATTTAGCATTAAAATAATAAATGATGCTTCCTTGGGAAACAAAAGTTGATGTTAGTGCTTTGAAAAGTTAAAACTGATAACTATCCTATATAACTATAAACTTGGTTGTGCTTTCTTAGGATGATATAAGTAAAGAACCCCGTAAAACAGTTGAATTTAAATAAATTTAAGGTACACTTCAAACTTGAAAGCATTTAGTGCTATATAGAATTTTTCAGTTGGATTTAATTATATTTATTAATGAATTATATTTTTGTATCTGTATGTATCCAATAAAGTAGACAATTTAAAAACAGCATTATAGTTTTTTCGTAAACTTAAATGTAGCATTCTTTTTGGCATTGTTTTCTGTATAGGCAAATAAATTAATGGGTTTGATTTCCACTCTGAGTAGGGAATTTGAGCAATGGTTCTGAATTAACAATAAACTGCAAGTCTTGGAAAATTAACTTTTATTGGCTGAATAAATCTTTGTATGATTGTAGAGTAACACATTAAATATTTTACATTTTTTAACTATTTGCATGATTAAGCATTTATAATGTAGCCTTCAGTTCGACTATTTGAGGATTAAAATTTGGCTGTGGTTATTTCAATTATAGATGCTCATAGTAATTTGGTATTCACTTTAAATTGCAGATCTTGGTCACATTAGGCCTCTTGTACAAAAAAGTAAAACTGTAGCAGCAAACAAATGCAAAAATTTTCCTTGTAGTATTTTTCTTATTTAATTAACTTTATGTCAGAATTTATTATTTTTTTGTTTTAACTTCATCAATTAAGAAATTAAAAAAAATATTTTTTATTTAATACATATTTCATTTTACATTAAATCGTTTATTAACATATGACATGGTTACTAGCAGTTTATTATAAGAATCTAACAAAATCAAAATTTATTGTTTTGAATATACTATAAATCAGCCATTGATCTTGAATTTCCAATTCATTGACAAATTAGATGACTCAATTTTATTAAATAATATTTTTAGTATTTTTCTAATGAAAATTTATAAAAACTAAGAATAAAAATATTTGCGAAGTATAGCTAAGGAAAAATGTATAATAATTTTTAATGGAAGTAAATGTAAAATATTTAAAATCATGTAATAAAAATATAATTATAAATAAATTTTAAAAAACTTTTACTTGAGTACCTTTTTAATAGTATTTAATAAGCAAAGGTTCCACAAAGTGGTAAGTTTTTTCCCCAATTACTTAGTACAAATTTCAAATTTGTAAATCTTGTTCTTCTAGACAATTTGGTGAACCCAAAACACATTGAACAGCTTAGCAAAAGATATTCAAAAAAATTCTGGATTGATGACATTTCATCCTTGTCTTCGATAGCATTGCTATTTATTTGATAATTTATCACTTTTAATGAGTTATAAATAAAAGATGTGCTAAAACACTTTCTTTCCAAAATGAATGTTGAACTAAAATCACATTCTTAATTTTAATCTTTGCATTATTTTCTTCTAACTTATTTTTCAAAATATTGATGTTTTGGACAAAAGTAAAAGTAATATAATATGATATCCTTGCATTAAAATCAATAATTATTTGACATCCTTGCTGTAATAAGGCATGCTAATGCTTGTGATGGAGTTTGTGAAGAATTGCTTTTATACCATTTCAGTATTGTGCAAGCTGCTTGTAGCATGCTGACATTGCTTAGAATGTTAGATTACTTACAACCCAGCATGGCAATCGGCAGCTTCTAGATTACAGGGATATTTTTATATCGCTGTGTACCTGAGAAAGTGAATTTTGTAGTTTTTGAATGAACATTTTCCAGGTAACTCGGATCCCAATGGAGAGACAAATTCAACAGGACCCAATTGTCAGGTCGCTGCCAATGGTAATGACACTCCAAAGACAACACCCCCAATCAGTAATCCTCTGAATAGGACTAACTTCCGAGCGTCAAAATGTAATTCAGCTTTTCTGTTATTATTGGCTTTTTACTGCCATTTTTAGTTTTTGAAAGTCTTTGCCAAAGTAGATTAGTGCATTTTAAAATGTTACAATATTGTTAAACTTTTCATGTAGATATACTTTAAAAATGTTTAAAGTATTGATACATCAAGAAACCTAAAATTCTTGTCGAAAGGAGTTTTATGCAATGCAATAAAATTTATGAATTCATTAGGCATTACAAAATACAGTATTTTTTGTATTATCTTTTTGGCAATTTGTTAATATTTTTTTCCATGTTAGTCAAATGTTAATTACAAATTGATGCTTTTGATGTAATGATTTAACTTAATTTGTTTAAACATGCAATTTATATATTTCTATTATAGATTTGATAATTTACTTTGTTCTTATTATTTAAAATTATTGTTATTTAGAAGTGTATCTAAATTTTTGCAAATTTTCTAAGTTGAGTGCTCCTTTAGTGAACTTTACTCCTCTAAAATTAATGTAGCATATACTTAGCGTGTGAAATTGTTCATTATGTGAAATTATTGTGAAACAACCATGTATCTTGTTCTATTTCGTTTATTTATTTTTTATGACCCACATTTCATGTATTTCTTAACGCATCATGTATCCCCACCTTTCTCCATACTAACTTCATTAGTTTTTGGCGGTGATGGTTTGCTTGAAGACATTATATGCATGTTTATATGATGTTATCCAAGTTGCCTTTAATTCTGTTTCATACTGTACTGCAAATCTGTCGTTGCTTATCTATGTTATTTGCTTCATGAGAATGTTAATGATTGTCTTTTATGTAGCTATTTCACGTAAATGATATTTTTTGTTTTATGTGCTTTTTCTTTATCATTGAAGGGTGTTTCTTATAGATTACAGTCAGTGGGTATGTGAAATTTCTTGTTTAACTGCATTTAGTATTGCATTATAATTTTTAAAATTTTATTATGGATTCATACATATTTTGTCATAAATAGAAAATTAATTTATTCATAAGTAATATGATCATAAAATCTTCTCTTTAATGTGTTAATGTTATAATAGTATTTATAATATTAAGAAGAAAATATATTTTAATTCAATGTAGCATAACTTAAAATGTCATTTTTTTTACCAATATATTATTCAGCTTAATGCATGCTTTTGAATATTTCTGCACTATAATTTGTCTTAACATACCTTGTCAATCAAGTTTAATTAAACTTTTTGAAGATGAGTTAAAATAAAAACAATACAGCATAGAAAGTAATTTAATTTTCTTTTCTGTGCTATGAAATATTTCTTTTTAACGATAATGTTGGTGGTTTGTTAATAACATTTTTCTGTGCAGAAAATTAATATTGCTTTATTAACTGCTATTTTTTTTCTGTCCTAACTACGTGTCAACTTCCATTGCATAAATAACTAACTTTTTACTATCTTTTCCTTATGGCTGTGGCTCGCATGGATCACAGACTGGCAGTCTTATTGGAACTCCTGGAGTTCAGGTGGCTACAGTCTACTTTCTTATTACTATTAAGCTTAATATTTCTACTTTTAATAAAAATTTTAAATTATCTTTAATAATATTTAGTCTTAATTCAATTTTGCTTGAGCATTTTTGCTGGAAAATGTTTGCTTTTGATTTAATATTTTATTTGACAGAGAAACTGTGTTAAACTTAAGAACTGATAACTATTCTACATTTCTTGGTTAACAATGTAGGATGAATTGTGATTAAAGGATAAATCATATCAATTTAATGCTTTAGTTATATTAAAAATTTTATGGTGAAGATGCAACTGCTCCCCACACACAATAGTCATGGGGCTTGTTAATATTTCATGGTGGCATTTTCTGTAATGCATATTGATAATGTTCTAAAGTTTGTCTGGGTTTTTTATATAAAGGTTTGATTCATAATGAAACCATCAAAAACTGATGTAGACTATAAAAATTTACTAGTATTTTAATAAGTTTTTTAAAATTTAATCCTGTATATAAATGTTAATAAATTTTAAGAAACATATAATTTAATTTTATGCTTGTAAAAATGATAAGGGATAATGCTGGATGTTCTGGGATTATATTTTTTGAAATAAATTTTCATTTGTTAAATTTTTGAGCAGTATAAGAACATTTCCTGAATGTAAGAGTTATCTCTAGCAAGGATTTTTACATTGAAAAAGTGTTACTTATATATATTTATGTATTCTTGTTCAAATTTGTTTTCATTGGATCCAGGTATAATAAATGCTAATTTTTAAAAACTTGTTAAGACTGGTAAAAAATAGTTCTTAAAATCGAAAGTTTGTACAATGTAAAATTAAGTACAAGGTCCTAAAACATTTTTTACCGAACTATTTTCTTATAAATAAAGTACTGTTAGTAAAAATATAATTTAATATACACAAGTATCATGCAAGATAAAATTCATATATAAACAATTCTTATTTTCTCTTTATTGATGAAAAATCAGGCAAAGTAATTACTAATTTTCTGTTTCAAAACTATGTTTTTAAATTATGATTTTCCATTTTTCAATGCAGGAAAACATTTCACAGTTTTTTTAATTTTTAAAAGTACTTTAATCTTGTTGCCCATTCACCTGCCTACTTCGCAGACAGTTGCAGCACTGTGTCATTTTCTTTTTGTCAAATATATGAAATTTCTTCTTTCTCATTCATTATATTTTACATCATTTAATAATCCAATACATCTTGCATTAAATTGCATCCAAATCCACATTCAAAATATCCCAAAATAAAATTTTTTAAGCTGCAAAAGATTTTTTTTTGTCAAAGTTTGAGTTAATAACTCATTTTTAGGCAAATGTGACATTTTTCAGTTACAATAATTCTTTTTATAAAGTTTGCATACCAAATTCATTTATATATTATTTCCATGCATCAGGTCATTGCACTTAGAATATCGAGTTCATGAGACAATTCCAAACCATGATTTTCCTTTGAAAAATTACCTATTTTGTCTATTAAAGAAATTGTTCTGACTTCTTTTTAAAAATTTGTATTTGCAGTCTTGACTTCTTTAAATTACACTTTTCCATCCAATCAATAATCTAGCTTACTTGCAACTTATGAAGCTTTCTGTTTACATTAGTGATTCAAAATAGTACTCCAAAAAATATTTTTATTTGTTAATTCCTTAAAATATACTAGATTAAAATTAATATCCTTAATACTTTCTTACTTTGTTCATTCCTGTACTGCTTGATCACTGAATTAGATTCTTTCTTGATTGCTCCTTTTTAGTACCTCCAATCTTGTCTATTTTTTCTCTTCATTTTTATTATCACAGGATAAAACAAACATGCATTTGTTCCAAATTTATAGAAGAAATTCACACATAATAGGCACTCACTTATACACTCATTAGTTTTTGAATACAAATTGTTTATTTCCATGTGTGATATTATAAAATTATTAGATATAGTAATGCAATTTTAACATCAATATTGTGTACTTATGTTAGAATATTTTTACTGCTATTTTATTTTTGGAAATAAAAAATTAATAAAAAAGTAATATAACTTGCTTATGTGTGACGACATTTCTTATAATTTAATAATATCCATGACTATTGATGTGTATTAAACACCTATTCGAAATTGTAATTAAAACATTTGACTGTTTATGATTGTTATTTTAGTTTTTGAAGTTAAAAATTCATCCTTAAAGTGGATTTTTCTTACTATCTTAACATAGCTATGTTTGCTGTATTAAAATGTCGAATGGGAAATTATTGCATTGAAATGTTATCTGTAGTTAACTCTGATATGCTTCTAAGATTTTATGTGTTGTATAATATCTATGGGGAATGGGTGTAAGTTTTTAAAATACCAAGTAAAACTTTTTGATAATTACCACTTCTCGCATTTCAATTTTTGTTTTCTTAAAAATGTTTTCTTATTTTTATGATCTGAAAATTTTTTTAAACACATAACACAAAATCATCTAATTATAAAATAGCTGAAGTATTTAATTTTGTTTTTGTCAAAAATGAGATCTGAGTAAATAAAAAGTAGACTAGTGCTTTTCTTGTGTGAAAAAGTAGACTGTGAAAGTAGTTATCATGGCTTCAGATTAAATACAATCGTTTATAAATCTCGCTTTTGCATTTGTAATATTTGATACTGCTAAAAGAAGTACTGCAAATCGTCCTGTTTTTTTATAATAAGATTTTTTATCCCTTATTCTCATTAATTTGAGATGACCGTCTTTTAATTTAAAGTTTTATTAGCCAAGAAAACTGTATTTCTATTTTTAAAACTCTACATGATGAAATTTTTAAAGCAAAATTAATTAAAAAAATAAAATAAACTGTTTGCTTGTTAAAAGTAAAGGCATAGAAAAGTAATCTGTTATTGATATTTTTGAATTACATAAATGTGATTCATGATAAGGTCCAAAAAGAAGTTGGCATTATTTGTGAAAATAATTTAGACAGTGAATTATTTTCAAAATTCATTTGTCCATTTAAAAGGGGAAAGAAGCATTTAAATGTATTTTCACCATAAAATTTATATTGTACATTATTTTTGTATATGTATTTAAAAAGTAAATTTCCAATTAAAATGTTTTGCAGTTTATCCTCCTATAACATCTTGAAACTAAACTCTGTCTTATGTAACTCACAAAAGTAATTAAAAGACCATGTTAACTACAAGTTTTAATATTTTTCTCATTTATTTCTTTAGGTGTTCTTTATCCTATTTCAAATTTTCCCTTATTTTTAATGAATTTTAACTCAATGCTACATTATATTAATTAAATTTTTGAATTATCTTTTGATATATTAAGTAAAATCTTTATGTAAATTTTAATTCATTGGGAAAATAAATTAGTTAAATAGGAATAGGAAAATTATTGTTAAATTGTTTTGCAAAATGATAAAATTTGTTGTAAAAAAATTGATATTAGCCACTAAAAATTTATTTTCTTTCCAAATTATTCATGTAAAAGATTTTTAAACTCCTAGAAGAAAAAATGTTACTTAAAAATATTTAATCCTTTATTAATTTTTTTATAAAATGTTTTT
>JAPDSC010032591.1:0-38469 GCA_026290005.1 Latrodectus geometricus
TTTTTTTTCGACGTCATTATATAAAAGTGGCTAACAGAAAGTCTTAAAAAGAGCATCTTTAGTATTACTTACTTAATGGGCGATGGTTTGCTTATGACAAAACATTTTTAAATGGCCACGAAAGTTCACTGGAACAACCAGCAATTTTCTTTCTGTTTCATCTTTATCTTTCTTCCTATAGAAAAGCATATTATTTTCTAAGAGGTACTCGTTTGATTTTGAAGTAGGCTTTTGTGTTTCTGCAATAAGTGCTTTCAATTCTTTATTGTTTTGCTTGCGAAATATGTATTGACTGTTGGAAAAATTCATTTATTCAGAAGTCTAAACAAAATGTATTCATATTTTCAAACATACGCAATAATCTTCTCATTTAAATCGAAACAAAATTTATATTCAAAATTCTAATTAAATGCTATATAAATTGTTTATAAAGCAAACTTAAATATGCATTTATTTGAATCATAGAATCTTATAATTACTTAGTATTTAAATGTACCAACGAATCTTAATTATCAATTTGCCTTTTTAAACAAATGTGATTCGAGTATAAAAATATTCACAATCATTTACAATGAAAACATGTAAGAATAAAGAAAAAAATATATTCTTTTATCAATCTTATAATTCTTTTTTGTTCAAACTATAGAAAGTATTCATACATGACAATTGACACAATATCAATTTCATAAAGATTATATAATAAATCACTAACAGAGATACTAAAAGAATTAAAAAATATATACGTTTATAGAAACAAAATGTATCTTTCATTTTAAAAATTATTGTTTTATTAATTCTATATATTTACTTCCATCGTTCCTAAATCAAAATACATTGAATAAAACGAAATGAAATCACTTTTGTTATATTTAAAATTCAACAATCTTATTTTTTCTTTTATTTATAGTTAGGGTAAGTGATTGCCATAAATATATGATAATATTTTTGTCATTTATTATTCTTAATTGTGTTATGTTAAATCATTTTAGATGCACATTTTTGTCATTTAAGAATTTCCTTTCTTTATACTTATTTTTTAAAAACTAAAAAATTTATTTAAATCATTATGAGCTTTTTATAGATGTTTTTTCTATAGCGCATTCTTTAATTTACAATTTTTTGAGATCATTTATAAATATTCTTTATCCAGTTGTTGAAGATAAAAATGAAAGTGCTATCTTAGAAGTTATTCACTGAAATATTACTTTTATTTGTAAAATAATTGCTCCTGAAAAGGAAATAAATCTCTGATCTTTCGTAGTAATCTAACTAGAATCATTTTCTAAAAGTTTTTCATATTTTGAAAGAAATATCTTATGTAATTTTTATGAAACATCAGTTTGAATGTTGGAATTGGTTTTTATTTGTTGCATATTTTCAACTGGAATAACAATTTATAATAAAATTTTAATAATGACATTTCGCGGAAGAAAATCATTTATCATAAAACAATACCATCCAATAGAATTAAATGATTGCGAAAAATGAAATTTTAAATTCCGCGTTTTTCTTATAGCCTTTTCTTTTGTTAATGAACCCTTCAGAAAAGTATAAATGAGATTTTTGCAAGATATTAAGCATTCTTGTCAAAATTTATTTGAAGAATAGGAATCTTTTTAACAATGAGAATAAAAAATAAATGCAAAATTTTGAAAATATAAAATTTTAATTCTACTTCTACTCCGAATGTTTTCTATTAAAATGTTATTATAATTGAGTAATATTCTAAACTTATTTTTGAATGTTTATTTGTGTCACATTTATTCAAATTACAATATATAAATAAGGATAGTTCAATTTGGATTGTATTAATTAGGATGTTATATTGTATGTGAATTGTTGAAATTAAATATTTTGAAATTGGCATAAGCATGATATTTTTTTAAGACGTCTGCTGAACAAACTTCTTCCCAAACAACAGAAGATCAACAGCGAATGTAGCTATTTGGTTGCTTTGTTTTGGAATTCATCTTTCAGAAACGTGATTTTATTCTGATAAGAGAACTATCAAAGTCTAATAAGATTATTATTGATAACAAAACGACTTTCATGTCAGTTGCTATCTGAACAAATCTTCATAAAGTTCGATTATTCCTTTCGGAATAATTATGTGGGTTTTTTTAAGTTTGCTATTTATTTCTTTTAATTGTGCATTTTCTCTTCCTGTTAAAGAAAATTTTAAATTTGGCTATCAGGTACATAATACATTATATTTTGTATATTTTACTTTTAATAGCATAAAATAATAAAGAAACCATTTAAAACTTGTCTCCCCTCTTTCTCTATTATATGGTATTTTTAATTTTTTTTTCACAGTCGAATTGAAGTTTTTGCTATTCTTATTAGTTAATACGTAAGTTATACTTATTAGTTAAACGATAATACGTAAGTACCGTTAGTACAACAGCAAATATAGGTAAAACTATATTTAAGGGTGCTCCCTTGGCAAACTTGGTGATTTTTGTTTGGATATCGAATTAATTGGTGATTTTTGTTCACACAGAATAATCAATTATTCTGTTGCAATTAGAACAAGATTCGATTTTGCCCAGCTTGGTGAACAACCACGACCACAACTTGGCAAGAATCAAGGGGGCATCCTAAAGTATAGGCTAACCCAAATATAATTGCTTAATTTAAATTATTAATCTGCTTTGTAATATTCTATATATTTTCACATCATTCAGATATTTCTTAGTATTTAAATGAAATTGGCTTAAGAGTATTATATCTATTTCACATTATCCTAATTTGTAATATACTTTAATTTTTAGGAATTTGTAGGAAGTATTGACATTCAATTTAACTTGATTATCAGAAGAAATTTTGTAAAATGTGCTTTGGGTCCTCTGCTTGGCGAGTTTCCAAAAACGCCAATGTCATGGCGAAAAATATACCGCTATATCAAAGTGAAACTTAATCTATGACCAATGAAAAGGGTTAATTCCCAATGAACGGTACGCTCCTTGTACGGTACGCATATATACAACGGTACAATTATAATTAATTGTATATAATATTGTATAAAATTATATTATATAATTATATTAATTGTATATTTTATAATTATATTAATTGTATAAAAATAGCGTACCGTACACTGGGATACAGTCATGAAAAGACTAAAACAAAAGGGTAATTAATGAGCATGCACGAAAAGCACTTCGAATCCGGGATTTGATGAGGTAGGGAACCTAAACCGCAATTTAACCAAATGTGTTTATAAGCATTTTATTGAATTTGATTAAAATAATGTAACTTCAGCTTTTATTTAATCTCAATGTTTATTTTTTGATTGCAAGTTAATTATCTCGTGAAATAATAATGTATCTTTTAAAATGAGTTTATGCTTTAATGTTGTTGTCTTATATTATTGATGGTAAACATATTTTTGTAATTATAATCGTCTGAAATTTCTGTTGCATTGTTAATTTATTGTAGATGTTATACATTTGGTTAATAGTTAGCAATCCAAAGCTCATTGCATTTATTCTACAAAGGTTTTATTGTTTAATACATATTTCATTTTGCGGATGTTTTATTTTAAAATATTTTTTTATTCTTTACAGAATTGCCCTGCAGGAAAGTCTGATAAATTAAATGTACATTTAGTGTGCCATACTCACAATGATGTTGGTTGGTTGAAAACAGTTGATCAATATTTTTATGGAGGTAAATAAATATTATAAATTTAAAAATAAAAAATGCTAAGTGATTCTTAAGAATACTGATTCATTCTTTTCATGTATCAAATTTTTTATTCATTCATACAATTGTTTTTAAATGATGTTAAACATAATTTGCAAATTAAAATTAATTTTTTTTTTGTACACAAATATTGATTGGTAATTTTTCTATTACAGCTAATCAGTCTATACAAAATGCAGGAGTGCAATACATCATTGATTCTGTTGTTCAATCATTACAACATGATCCAGAGAAAAAGTTTATTTACGTAGAAACTGCATTTTTCTCACGATGGTGGCGAGAGCAGCATGACTCTGTTAGACATGCTGTAAAAACATTAGTTTGTAATGGTATGTTATTTTTTAAATAACAGTGTTGCATAGAATTCTTTATTTTTTTTTCCATTTCCTTTGACATTCTATTTGTTCAAAGTTTTGTTCTTTACTGTAACATTTTTTGTTGACAAATTTATATCTTCTATTTATTTAATTAATATTATTAATATCATATGTTATTATAATTGAAAATAGTTGTAGGGTATGTGATTAGTATTCTATTTTGATTGATAATAGTTTGAGCTGTTATGTTATTAAGTAGGATACAATGAATTATAAAACAAGCTAATTTTTTGTATCATTTTATCTATTTAATTATTTATGCCAATGTCTGGTAACTTTTAAAAATAGATCATTATAAAATCCTCTTTATCTATTGAATTTTTGTAATCTGAATTGAGAATATCTGCATAGAATGGAATGAAATTTATATCTAAGTGTAGTTCTCTAGCTAATTTATATGATGTTTCATTTTGAAATTTTGTTTTCTCAAATTGTAGGTACTTCAAAATGTTATTAATATAAATTCAATGTTAAGTTGATTATGCCACAAAGCGTTCAGTAACTCAAATGGTTTTAAGAATAAAGGCATATGACATAATGAATAACAATAAAGGCATCTTTTTTTATTTAAAATTTCTATTCATGTGTAATCAAAAAGAATATGTGTTGCTTGGGATCAGATTTACTCACTCTTTCAATTTATTTATTGATTTTTTTTAGTTAGTCAAATTAAACTTACTGTAATTATATGCTGGTACTATTAATTTCTGGAAAGAAAAGCATTTTCCATCTAGTATCTCAAGTACTTTTGTGTATCAAATCAAGAGGTGTATGCAGTTCAAGAATCTATGAGCTCTTGATTATGGATTAATTTGTTTATTATCATTCTTTCGTGGTTCTAAAACTAATGTTCATAAATGAATCCTGATCTTTTTTTCCCTGTAATGCTAAAAAATGACCTCTGGCCTATCTCTTAAAATATGCTTGCGCAACTTGTCCTTTTTGGACCTTGAGCCATAAAACCCAACTAAACTATGATTGCTAATTGTGGTTACAAAATTCATTTAAAACTACAGATCCTGCTCAATTAACCTTCACTAGCAAAAAGTTATTTCCTTATTATATGTATTGAATGGTAAAACATTAATGTGCTGGAAAATCTTATGAATGACAAAACTCTTTATTATTATTATTAATTGCATGGTTTTTAATTATAGGTTAACTAAGAAGTTTATGTTTAAAAATTTATCTGATATTTTCCTTTAATTTATACAATTTCAAAATAATTTTTTTTAAATTTTTTTTCATTTAATTATTTATGTTAGATTATAAGAAGTAAGTATACAGTTAGAACTTTTACTTAATAGTAAAAGTTTTTCTCTAGTTTTCCAGTATGTTAGATTTTAACATTGTTTCAAGTAGCTGGAATTTCTTTCATGAAATTTATTGCTATTAATAACCTTTCCATAAAAATTATTTAAAACTAATTAATTACCTAAATTAAAATAATGATTTTATTATTTTTTTATAGAATCTAAATTCCGTTACACTAGTATGTTTGAGATGCTTGTTTTAATTCGTGTTATATATATATTAAACACATTCAATGACAACACATCTATGTTTAATGTATCCAATGACACCAATATCAACAATTACATATATACCAATACCTGTTCAACATTAAAGATTAAGCGCTTGGTTAGTTTGAAACATCTTCTAACTTAGCTTCAGCATTAAATGTAATTCATTAATTCTTTCCACTTGTTCTATGACAATATTTCTATTATTCATTAAAAAGCATTAAAACATTTTTTAAGACATAAAACTTATTTCATTATTTGTTTTGGTTATTTTATTTCCAGTCATCATCTTTTCACTTGGTATTTTACAATAATATCTAATTGATAACTTAAGAGTTAAACATGAATATTAAGGAGATTTCTTACTGTAATGAATAACATCCATTTCATTTAAGGATGATTAGGTATATGCAATTAATTTACTTCAAAACAAATAAAATTTATAGCATTTATTATTTATCATCATGACTTTACAATGCAACATTTATGGTTAAAATGTGTAAAAAATACATTGAATTTAGGTCAGCTGGAATTTATCGGTGGAGGTTGGAGTATGAATGATGAAGCTGCTGCTCATTATAATTCAATTATTGATCAGATGACATATGGTCTGAGAATTTTGAATGATACTTTTGGCAAATGTGGTGTCCCAAAAGTGGCCTGGCAAATCGATCCTTTCGGCCATTCAAAGGAGCAGGCATCTTTGTTTGCTCAGGTGAGCTTGTTTTGTTTGTAATGGAATTTCAATTGACTCTTTTTTCCAATAAAATCAGCTTTGGTATGCATTGACCTTTGCTTTGAAAATATGATGAAAAATGTTTTCATGTTTCCCTGTATGTTTCTTAAAATATTTCTATGCAAATTAACTCTATAATACTTATTTTACTTTCTTAAATTGGCAAAATAATGTTAACAATTTATTCTACTATTAACTTATATATTCTTTTCATTTTAGTATTTGTTATGGAAGTGAATATTGATTTCAATGTAAATAATTTTTCCTGTAACTAGCAAATGTTTTCTTATAAAAAAGCATTTTAATGGAAGGGATTTCTGCAGTTTTTGAGCATATTTCATTCATTTATAAAAAAAAAAATTATATAAATTCATTATTGATTTTAATATTTTCTACGAATAATTGAGTAATGTTGGTTGAGAATAGCATCATAAAATAATAAAAAAAAAATATAAGCAAAACGTAAATCCATTATTTTCTAAAATTTTATTTCTTATAAATCATAAACCTTAAAAATGTGATTCAGTTTTCAATCTTATAATTATTTATATTAGAAATATTAATTATCTGTTTTCAGAATTTTATTTTTATAATCATTATTTATCATTTTTATAATCATAAAAGAGAAAAATCTAGATTCTGAAATAAATGTATAAGACAAGTTCGTAATTATATCTAAAAAGTCATAACTGATATATTTGAAATGCTCTGGAAAAAATAATGCATGAACATCATATATTATAATATGGAGCTTTTATATCCTTTATCAGAACAATTTAAGCTAGCATTTTTATGAATGTTTTGTACTTTCAGTTATATTTTCAAAAAGTTACAATAAACTTTTAACTTGTTACAACTTTTAATTATTATGACTTGTCGATTTTTTAAGTTATGGTTTTTAAATTAGTTACAATTTATGTGTGACAAACTTATCAAAACACTCCTGGTATCATTTATTAGTTATTTATTATTTTACATATACTTCAGTTTTTTATTTATATATATTATTTTCTTCTTTAAATAGATGTATTTTGATGGATTGTTTTTTGGAAGATTGGATTATCAAGACAAAGATAATAGAATGCAAACAAAAACTATGGAACATGTTTGGAGGCCCAGTTTTAATCTAGGTTTACCATTTTTTATTTTGCTTTTAAAGATCATGTTAAAGACAGTTCAAAATCACTCTATTATTACTGTTTTGTTTATAACTCTTTTTTACAATCTTAAATTTTATTTAAGATTGTAAATTTAAATGATTTCGATTTTCATTGGTTTTTAATTTTTAATCATTTCTGGTCAACTGTTATTCACTGTATTGAATTTTTATTCATCAAAATAAATTTAGGGTATTTTTGTGTTTAATATACTTATTATTTTTTAAATATTATTGATTGCAAATATGTTCTAATAGACCATGGGTTATATATTTAATATTTATAAACTAAAGAAATGTTTGATTAAAATTGAGATATAGAAAAATGTTTTTTTTTCAATGTGAATAAAATTCAAATTTTCATTTAGCCAATGAAAGGTACTTATGGTGATAAATCGAATTCTTATTTGCTTCTTATTATAAATTGCTTTTTAAAAAGACAATAGTAGATTTATTCCAAACAAAGGCTTTTATGAAGAAAAATTAATGTCTTTGTGGTTGGTTTTAGCTTGGTGATTTTAAGAAAATAATTTCACCAACAACCCAACCCCTAAAACCAAAAAGTAATAAACAAACAATTATAAATAAATGAATAATTTCAATTAGTTTATTTGCATAAAGAGTTTGAAGCTTAATACAACTTATTAATTAAATGTTATTTAATAGTGTAATTCATTTATTACTTATTTCTCCTAAGTTAGTATAATATTCTGTTGCATTGAGAAAAATGATTTTCATTTTCAATCAAATCATATTTAACTTTACAAGAAAAAACATTTACAAAGATTTAAAATGGTATGTAAATGTTGCTTAATATGTGAGTAAAATATATATTGTATATTACCTTTCTTTATAATTTTTTCATATTTGTAATGGATTTTCATAGCATTGTTATTTAAATTTATCGTGTGAAAATTATTTCATAGTTTACAGAATTTGGATACAAAAATTACTGTGATTTCATAATTACTTGGATTACTCCATTTGTAACAATTTAAAAGCAAAGGATTTTCAAATGAGTTTGCTACTTAACAAATAAAAGATCTGTAGAACTTATTACTATTAAATGTAATCTAATGATTTTTGTTCACTTATAAAGAATTTAAAAATTACTGCAATTTCTTAATAACTGAATGCATTATTTGTATTTTTCCTTAATTCAGTGCAAATATATAAAGGAGTGAATTTATTTTTGTTATCTTGGAATGAAATATGGAATTAATATACTAAGAGAGAGATTAAACAACATAAGGAATGTTAAATTATTATAGAACATAAACAAAGTATCTGTATATTTAACATTAGCTATTTTTACTGTAAGCAGTTTGTATATAGCTCGAAGTTGCATACTGCATTATTTATGTTATGGGAAAAATTAAAGCTATATATTTATTGTAGTATTAAATAATTAGATATATCCTATTTGGGATCATATTAATTTTATTTGGGATATTAATAAAACTATTTTATTTATTAACTGCTTGCTTACATTAATCATTCAAATTTAATTGATTCAAATTAAGTTTATTTAATACAATTAATATGTAATTTCCTATAGGAGTGAGAAGTGATTTGTTTACTGGAGCTTTACCAAACAGTTATTCACCCCCTAATGGTTTCTGTTTTGATATATTGTGCAGTGATCCTCCTATAATGGTAATATAAGTTTTGCTGATTTATATTCCTACATTCTCCTACATTCTCTGTAGTTTAAATATTAGGAATATATTATAATGTTTAAATAAATTATCATTATTTAAATAATGCTTGTCTTATTAACTATATTTGCAGCTTAATAGTTAGCACTCTGACATTCAGTTCAACAGTTTGTGAGTTTGATACTCCCTTAAGACATTAAATGCTTGTAGCATTCGGAATTTATTTTAAGCAATAGATTTCAGTTGAAATATTTGTTATATGCAGAAAATGATTGCAGAGATACTAATGAAACCAATCTTGTCTTAACTATGTATCATGAATGGGAAACATAATAGATGCATCAATATTGGCATTCAATAATAGTTCTAATCAAATGAACAAATAAACTATACTAAATGTTATTTATGTAATCTTAATGGACTTTTGATTTAGAAGACTAATACAATTTAGTGGATAATATATTTTATTTTTTATTCTAAATTACCTTATAATTATTTAACTTATAATAAGTAATAAGTATTATAATATTGAATCTTATAGTAAAATCCTAAATCTTAACAGTTTTGAAAATATCTTAAAATTAATTATATTTAATTCAGAATATTAGTATTCCAAGTTATTCTAGTTATATCAAACTTTATTAGCAAGATATTTAAATTATTTACTATTTTTGTTTGCTGTATTATGATGTAGTAGAAATATTTAAATAAAGTAATGGTATATCCTTAGCAAAACTAGTTTCTATGTAATTAACTTTAAATTGTTCCTAGTTGTTTCAAAGCAAATTGCATGGTTTCTGTGACTGAAACGCAATTGATAAATATTCTATGAGATTTTAACTAAAATTCTAATAATTTTAAATCCTCATATATTTATTTCATCTCCAGATCCACTTTCAGTATTTTATTTCCAATACCTGTAAAGTGCAAAAAGCATAAATAAGCCTTGTTAATAAAAAAAATTATGAAGTTACCTTAATTATATTCTTACATCTATAACTTTCCTTCAAATAATAACTATTATAGTAAAAAAAAATTTGAAAAATTACTTGCATTTTTTTTTATTTAAAAATATAAAAAATTCAACCAATCATCACATTATTAACATTAATACTTATGAACCGTCAGTATTTTATAAAATAATTTATATTACTCATTAAATTTTTTTATTAAATTTATAGAAATATTTGTAATATCTTCAATTGTTACAGCTCATATTTTAAAGTAAACATATTATATTGGATCAAGACCAGATTAAAATAGTTTGTTTTTCTATTTTGAGCCAATTGCCACTAAATTGCTATGCTACTGATGAATGTAATCAGTTTCTTTTTTTCTCTTTATTCATTGGATAGAAATAAAATTTATTTCTATCCAAAGTATAAAGAGAAACATGGGTAAGAAATTAGGGCATTTGTATAGTCAGACATTTGGTGAGCATACCATCACACCCGTTAAAGTAGGGGAATTCTCCTAGCTTAAAAACAGGGACCAAATACAAGATTTCCGGACTTGATCTGCACCCCTAGAGTTGTCATTTAACTTGAAAGACATTACAATTGCAACCTATTTTATATTCCCCATCCAGCATTAGTAAACATGATGGCTCTTCAGCTGAGTTGATTTAGAATCCATACCCTTCTGCCTGTGAGAATGAGGCCTTTTATAACCAGGATCTCCTGGCTTCTTAGGAATTAAAATCAAATTTTATTCCCTTGTTTTTGTTATTTTTAAAATAATTTATTGTGGAATGAATATATTTAATTTTTAAAATATTCTTTTCATCAAATATTAATTTAATCATTTCTTATTAATATGTAAAATGCCTAAGTTTCCATTTTATTAACATTTATTTATTCTCAGGATGATCCTGATTTGAAAGACTACAATGTAGACCAAAGAGTTTCTGACTTTATCAACATTGCTGAAAATCAGGTTCCACATTTATTTTATTTATTAAAAAAATAACATATAGTTCATTAGTACTTTTTTTAATGCTTAGCAGTCTCTATATTTTAATTACATGCTTCTATTAATTTTCAATAATTGTTTCAGAAAAATGAACTATTTCCTAAAATATTGAAAGCATTTAAAAATTTAATTGTTGTTAAAAACAATTTTGTTTACTAACTCTTTCTTTTACTAGGCAAAATACTATGCAACTAATCATATAGTTATGACTATGGGGAATGATTTTAATTACCAGAATGCAGCAACTTGGTTTAAAAACCTGGACAAATTAATATTGCATGTCAATGAAAAGGTATCTTTTATTTTCTATTAAATCTATTTTTTAATTATTTAATAGGCTAAGTCATATGCTACTAATCATATAGTGATGACTATGGGGGAAGATTTCCAGTATCAAAATGCTGCTATATGGTTTAAAAATCTGGATAAACTTATCAAACATGTGAATGAAAAGGTATGCTTTGTTTGAAATTCTTTTGATACTGTACTATTGGTTGGGCAATATTTTGAAATATTTGCCACTATTTCAACATTAGTGAAAAATCTGGAATGTTATTTTTAAAATATTTTTTCTCTTATTATTCATTTTTTACAATTAATTTAATTATATTAATTTAATGTAACAATTACTTTAATTATTATTTTTGAAGAATAATTAAATTTTTTCTTTGAATTGAACTTTGGAAAAATGACAGTTGTTATGTCATAAAAAAATCGTAAGATTCTGTGAAGCTATTCATCTTTTTGTTTTGTCATTACAAGAATATATAAGTTTGTGAGTTTCAAAAATATAAAATATTTTATGCAGTTATTCATGATAAAAAACATCATGATGCCAAAGATTATGTGTTAATGTTTTTAGAAATTTATTCTTAATGTTTCACATCTATTCAATGATAATGTCTTACATAAAATATTTTGTTTCTGTGCTATTTTACACTTGTCAAATTATAGAAGATAAAATTTGTTATTGAAGAGCATAGTAGAGTTGATTTAGGCTTTCTTTTAAGGAAGATTGTGCCAAAATTCAGAACTTGAAGGATAAGTCTATTGATTTGTAAAAACTTCTCTTTTAAATTAAACTGTATGTTTTGAGTTATTTTATTAATATATATTTTCACAAATAATAATTTTTCTAAAACTAGTTTTTGTAGATATTTGCTGACCTTTAATGCAGTTTGTTGACAATGCTATTGTGGTAAAGTAAACAAACTGTTTTAGGAACCAGATAACACAATTTTTGTTGTTAATTTTGAATATAAGTTAGTCATGTAGAATATTTTGTTTTATGAACCCTATTGAGACTGTAAATATTATGCCTTTTAAGTTATATAAAACTAAAATTATGTTTGTCATTTAGGTATATTAGGTAGTTTATTTGAATAATTAAAACATTAAAGTCATTTTAATGTATGCAATTTTGAATGGAATTATGGTAATTTTTTCAATAAAATTAATATTACGATTATATTTTTAGCAAAATAATGGAAGCAGGGTGAATGTTTTTTATTCTACACCTTCATGTTATTTGTATGCATTAAATCAAGTCAACCAATCATGGACAGTAAAAACTGATGATTTTTTTCCGTATGCAAGTGATCCTCATGCTTATTGGACTGGGTATTTTACTAGCAGACCAGCTCTCAAACGCTATGAAAGAATTGGGAATAATAAATTACAGGTTGGTTCTTCAATAATGTGTTGTTTTTAAAAAATCTTGTGTGCACAATATTCTGTAAATTTCCTTTTGAATTTCTTGTTGAATGTTGTTTCTTGAATGCATTTGTGATATAATGACTAATAAGATGCCATAGAACTTTTTACGTTTTGAATCAATAGGCATAATTTGCAAAATTAAGGTATATCAAGGAATTCTTTAAAATTTAATTTAGTGTTATAATAATAATTTATAATAATTATAATTAGCTTTTATATTTTCCTTTGCAAACAATAAGCTTGCATGTTTTCCTTATCATAAAAATTATAATCGTCAGTATACTGTTATTAACTACTGGTAAATTATAAAAACTTAGGCGTTTTTGTACAGATAAGATTTAAAAGTATTATTAGTTATTATTTCATAAAAAATATCTTGATGTTTAAATTATTGAAGCTGTTAAACAAGTCATAAAATAGGATTAGTTACAGTGCAGATGTATTATAAAGGATTTATTGTATAACATCTTGACCACAGTAGCTTTAACCAAGAACTATTTTTAAGGTCAATCTCCCACCAACCTAGACAAATTGAAAAGGGTTCAACTAAGTGCTGTTAGAATAATCACTGGACTGATATGTAGTTGCCCTAAAGAAATTATTCTCTATGAGGCTGAACTTCAGCCTCTCCAAACTAGAAGAAATTACTAATCTCATCACATATTTCAACTTTCTAGCTATGCCCATCAAAATAAAACCACTCTATACTTTCACAACAATTGCAATAATCAGTGTATGAAGAAAAACAGCCTATTTAGCTATGTTGAACTTATGCATTTGCCTTATAATGAGTTCAGGCTATACTCCTTAAAATCTTGTCTGAATCCCTCATACAGACTCGCCGGAATATACTACCACTTCAGCTTTTCGTCCGCAATCAGAAAGAAAGACAAAATTTCTGCTCATCTTAGGCAGTCGGCATTGTAGGTTATTGGAGAAATTTTCCATGACCATATAAAAATATATGAAGATGGCAGCAGGTTGGATGACCATGCTAGTAGTGTAATCTTCATTGAGAAATCAAGACAAAAATTGTCCATTTGACTTCGTAATCCTGACTTCTTTTTAGTCTTTAAAAGTGCATTAATGGCAGTTGAGCAGGCCCTCCAAGCTAAAATCAATAAACATGAATTTGGAGAGCTCAGATAGTAGCAGCTCCCTTTAACACCTTTGAAATAGAAAAATACTTGGGGACAAAACAAGTACTTCCCTTCTTAAGCTTCAACTGATTTCAAAGCTCCATGATGTTCATTTACAATGGCTACCATACTTTGTAAATATGTATGGTAATGAACAAGCGGATCACTTAGCCAAAGAAGGCTATCGTCATTCTGCACCTTCCTCCTCTTCCTTTACCAACCCAGGGCAGAAAAGTTAAAAGTCATTTTTCAAAGGAGTAAAAGATTCCTTCTTCTCACTACTGGTATGCGGTTAAGGAGCCAGGCTCTTCATTTGTTCTCAACTGTGACAGAGCATTTCGTACAGTGACTTCCAGATTAACTAGTGGACATACGAGGAATATCTAGTATTTTGAGATAAGAAAAATTTTTGCTATCACCTCTAAATGCAAGGCACAGCAGGCCTTGGTCGAACATATTCTGGACTGCCTGGGTCTATCCAAACAAAACCTATACACTTCACCCTTCTTGTAATCGAATTTCTAAGGGGTCAATGATTTATTGGATCTTGTCTGACTTCACCAGACTGTTAGAGGATTAGTAGTAACAACAACACTATTTTAAGGAAAGCTTTACCTTTTCTAAAAAACAGAAAACAGTTGATTTGAATTATAAAACACTCAAATCAGAGAAAGAAAAGATTGAAATCTTTAAAATATTGCATCTTTAGTTTAACCTGAAATATTTATTTATTTGTATGCCAAGATTTTTGGGATTAAAAGTATTCTTAAAAATAATAAGATAGAATCATGTAAAATTTGAAGCTGCACTATTGCAAGCATTGCAATAGTACATCTTCAAAGTTTACTACTGTTTATTCTTTGATGTTTTTATAATTTATTTTCATACCTTTTTAATGAAATTTTGGTTATTTATTATATTTATCCCTATAGTTTATATTCTTTAAAAATATTTCATTTTTTTAAATTTAGATTTGCAAGCAGTTGGCTGCTAGAACAGATATTGAAGAGGTTACATTGCATTTTATGAGTAAGTTAAAATTTATCATTTTAAAATGACCAACCATAACTTTTTTAATAAAATTTAATATTTTTTGTGATTTATATTTTGATGAATATTTTATATTATTTTCATTCATTTCTTATATTGTTTTACTATCAATTTGTATATTTTAATGTTAAAATATTCTATAATTATTTTTTCTATATTATCTTCAGGAGAAGCTATGGGAATAATGCAACATCATGACGCTATAACGTAAGTACTATTTATATTTTGTTTATAAAAAATAATTTAATCTGTTTGGCTATAGAATATTTTTAACATAAAAATAATTATTTTCTAAAATTGTATTGTTTCATACATTAAAATTTAACATCAAAAATGAAATATCAATTTTTGGTTAAATTAGGAAAGAAACTTTAAAAAATTTAGTTTGAAGCAAGTTGAATCTTAGAATCATAAATATTCGATTCTTAAATCTTTAACACAGTAATTATAATTTAATATTTTTATATAGTATTTTTGAATAGTTAAAATTATTTGTGATTTTTTGAAAACTACATAAAAAGTTCTATTTTAAGCATTTAGCTTTGAATCATTGACAATATTAATGAAAAGTGAACTTATACATTTCTGATTTTAAAACTTGCAAATATATATATGTACTATATAGGAAATAATTTTTTTTGTGAATTTTTTTGATGTGAATTTTAAAAAGTATTTTATTTTTCTAGATATTTCATTTTCTCCTATAATTTTTAATATTCTTTATTCCCTTGCTTAGTTAAGATATTTTTAATATGTATGTTTATACATATATATGCACATACACTGTATATATATAAACATATTTTTTATATTCATATACTTCAGTTTGTTATTATGATGGATTTTTGTAATTAAATATTTAATTTTTCTGATACTGAAAGGCTTTTGTGTTATTTTTAAAATGCAATCTGAAGGAATTCCAAAAACATCTCTTTAAATATTGAGACAGTTACTAAATTTAAACGAAATTGAGCTATTTTGTTCAGATTAATTATCTTCAGGGTATAGCAAATAATATTTTTATGGAGAGAAATTAGCTGTTTTCTGAAATGATGGTCTTGGTAGCTATATTTTTTTCAAATATTTTAAATGTTCTCAAGATTTACTTAAAAAAATTATTAAAAAATACATGCATATAAAAAGAAAATCTAAAATTTTCAAAGGGTCAAGTCATACCATAAACCAAGTTATCTTTTATTTTGTTCCTTATGTCCTCAAATATTTGGGTGTATATATTTTAAAAAAATAATTTTTTCTGTTACAAATGTGCATTTATCATGGTTATTGAAGCTAATTATAAGCAATCTTTATGTATAAAAAGTTTAATAAATTAAAAATAACTATGCATAAATTACAATTATATCATTATATAATTGTAATATATGTATAGTTATTTTTATCCTATGCTCGTTCAATTGTATTATTGTCAAATTAAGTATTTATATGTAAAATTTCTGTAAAGTTTTACAATCTTCTTTATAAACTTTCTTGCTTGTATTACATATTTATATTTTAATGTTTGAAGTCAATTTTGCTAAGTTAAAATAGTATTTATTAAAGAAACATTAATGTAAATACCAAAAGTATTTAAATTAATCATAATAATGAAATGCATTTGGCTTTATTTTTTAATATTTTGTTTAATACAGTATATTTTACCCAGTGGTGAGATCTGTCATTAAATCCAAAAATGTGAGGAAACAGGTATTTGTATTTATGTAATGATGAAATTTCTAATGAATATTTACTTTTTGTCTTGTTATTGATTGTATATTGAAAAAAATTGGGACTAATCCATGTTTTTTTTTTTTGGTCCGAAATTTGTGTATGACATTTGTAATCATAAAAATATGTAACATTTGGTGAGGTTGATTTTAAATTATTATAGGGGAACTGCTAAACAACATGTTACAAATGATTATGAAGAAACTTTAGCTGCTGCTGTGGAGACTTGTCATGTGAGTTTTTATTCATTATAATGCTACTGATATCTTTTATTTTATATTTGGTTATTGAGAAAAATTGCTTTCATTACAATTAAGTATTTTAGATAAGGGAAATATTACAAAAATATTTGGCTGTTATTTATATTGTTTTGAAATTATATTTCAGATACTACTGTGGCATCTACTGTTTATGTTTGTTTGTTTGTAAGAATTCCAAAATGCTTGTTCTTTAGTAATACATAAATACTAAATGAATTAGAATAAATAAAAAAATAATTTCTACATTTATGAAAATATCTTTATCAAAAATGGTATTTATGAAAAATTCCTTGTTTTTTTAGTTTTTCTATCAATTTGTGTTTAAATAAAATATTATTAGTAAATGAAAACTAAAACTAAAAAACAGATTTTTTTCATAGATAACCATTTTTTTAGTTTTTATTTAAATATGCATAAGCAAAGACACATTTCTTTTTTGATATATATATTTGCAATTTTGTTTTCTGACCTAGTTCAGAATAATATAAAGTGACATAACAGTTTTATTCTTTTCCTAGGATTATACATTAAAGGATTTCTTTAATACAAAACTTAAATTGCAGACATACATGTCATAATAGCTAAAACTAAATTTTACTAGAAAGATTTATATGAAATTGCATATAAATCTATCTAGTCAGCAGTTTGAAATTGAATTGAAATGCACAAATGTGTAAGTATATTTTTGTTAAATGTATACTTGTGACTACAACTAGTATGAACATGACAAACTTTTATGATCATTATACACTAAAACCATCATTCCTTGACTGTTATACACTAAAACTGTTAGACAAATATGTTTTGACTATCACACTAAAACTATTGTGAGAACTCAATGTTAGTTTTTTGCTAGTTTCTAAATTATTTAAGTACTTTTTGATGATGGTGTTCGATTATGATGGTTTCTATATAATTAAAATTCAGTTGAAAACTTGTGTGCAATTAAACAATGAGTTTTTGTGTGATTTTTGTAATTTTATTAATTTTTATTTACAGGATGTTGTGAATGAAGCTTATGAAAAGTTAACTCCAATGAACGAGTCTGTGCCTGCATTAAAACAATACTTTTGTAATTATTTAAACATTAGTGAATGCAGTATTAGTGAAAATTCATCTTCTGTAAGTTTACAAAGCTATTTATTTAAATATTTAATTTAAACATATTTTAAATGGGACTCATATTTAATATATCGTATAATACTAAAAATTTAAAAATGTATCCTTTTATATATATATATATATATATATATATATATTTATATAAATGCTTAGAAAACTAAAAAAGATAAAAATTAATATCGTATTTTGATTCATTTTCTTCGAAAATAAAATAAATTTAATTATAAAAACTGTTATGATGGTGTAAAAAAAATTCAGAATTTGCTTTGATTTTATAAAAAAAAATTTAATTATATTTTAAACCTTAAGAAAAGTCGAACAGTATAAAACTAAACAAAAATTTAATGTGATTAGAAATCTTATTAAATTGCTTTAAGAATATAAAAGAATAATTGGTATTCCATATTGCTGGTGCAAAATGTCACTGTGTTGACATTTTTGATGACAACTTACAGAAAATAGATAAAGAAATGGTATTGAAGGCATGAGTTTTTATTTTTTTAATTTTATTTTATAAATGTTTGTAAAATTTAATAACAATAAAAACAGCAATTTGTGATATTTTGTTTTCTTTGGTAATAACATCTGGGATCATTATCATTATGCATTGTTGAAATTTAAAAGTACTCAAATAAGTTTTCTTTATCAAGTTTTTTTATCATTTAATATCAATTGATGTTTAATTATGTGTGGGATATCTATGTAGCATCTAGAATAAAAATAGAATAGTTTTATTAAGGTTCATGATAATGTACTGCTGTTTTTTTTTCAAAAACATATAAAATAAATATAATGATAAGATTTTCAAAAGTGAAAATGACAAAAAATAAATTAATACTATTTTTTTTTTTTAACAAAAAACATTGTTTAAGATAAGATTACAGTTGTTTATTACTAATATTTAGAATTTAAATTTAATTTGAATTGCTCATTTAATTTTTAAAAAATGTAAGAACTAGGTCAATTTATTATCATACTTTAATTAATTGTACTTCAAGTTGTTTTTTCTTTATCAGTTATATTCAAATTGTTTGTTTTTTTTTATTTCTGAGGTTTTAATTTATATTTAATATTTAGTTTAGAATTAAAGCATTTGTATTATACGTTTATTTTGGTAAAATACTTTATTTGATATAGATTTCTGTAGTATAATTTCATAATTGATTAATTGAATAATCGTTTTAAACCTAATTTTTATTAATTACATTCGTAAGACTAATTAACAATCTTTATGAAGATTTTATTAAAAATTTTCTGGAAAATTTGTGTTTTGAAAACTTTTTTAATAAATTAGTTCAGTACTTGATGCAAAAATTGCTTTTAGTTATTTTGATTTTCAAGAGGGAATTAAATTTTGTATACCTAATATATTTTCTTATGGACTTTGTGCCATTTTCATGTTCTCAATAAACTAGTCTATTTTTTATATTTAGATTTCTATGAATTGTTTGAGATTTCTATGAATTCTTATGAATTGTATAAGTGCTATTGTCAAATAATCTGTCTTTAGAAATATGGAATTCTGTTTGCTTTTATTTAAAAAAAAGTGGTAGGAGATTTTCAGTGTGTCATTGACTTTTGAATTTTCTCTTGTTTTATGCTTTATATAATGAATGTACCGAATTTGCAAATTCTCTTTGTTAATTATAGGTAGGTGAAATTAAAAATTTATTTTATTGTTGTTTATTTTGTAGATATGTTTCTCAACTCACAATTTCTTTGTAATTAATTGAAATCCTGGTATAAAAATATATTATCTATCTTAATTGTTATTTATATTTAATTACCAAATAATATAAATAACAATTATATTTATTAGTTGTATTTTAATAATTAATTGTATTTAATTACCTATAGAAAATCATGAATATGGAAGGAAATTTGGTTTACATACTATAAATAACACATATTTGTTATTATTGTATGCATTATGTATTATTTACATATACAAATATGTATTATTTATTGTATGTATAAATTAAGTTTTTTATAATATAACTATATACATATTTATACTTTCATTGCTTTAATTGTTGTATTAAACTTTAATATTTTATTTTAGTTGGCTCTAACAATTTATAACCCTCTGGGCTGGAATGTATCAACATTCATTCATGTTCCTGTCACTGGAACTGCATATAAAGTTGTGGATCCCAATGGAAAGGATGTTGAAATTCAAGTAAAAATTGAGATAGATTTATATTTTGCCAGTTTTTAATGATAACACTTTTGAATGACTTCAATCATCTTATAAATATTTTATTATTTAAAGAATATTTTACAGAAAATATATAAAGACATTCCCTCAATTGCTACACAAAAAAATTTTTTTATGTACCAGAATTCCAAGAACTTATGAAAAATTATTTATTTTTCAATAAAATATTCACAGTCAATTAAATTTTTTTAGTCTTTTTTTCTTTAAATTTGTTAAATATTTGATTTAATATTAGAAAATATTTGACTTTTTATTGTGAAGAAAAATAAATTTGTACTATTTATATTTATTTATTAATTACATTATATTAAAATAATTTTTTTTTGTTTTGAACTAATGTAGAAATTTTTTATTTATATTTATTATTTATATTTATTTGAGTGCATTTAAATTAGCAGTTATTATATAAAAAAATATTTGAGAAAACTTTTTAATTTCTGAATATTTTTCCTTTCTTCTTGAACCTCTTTTGCATATACTTCATACAAATTTTATTATCACTTTAATAATGAAGAAATTTCTTATAGAAAAAGCAAATATCTGAAAATATTTTGCAAATTCCTTTTATAGAATTCCCCTAGGGAGAATTTGGTTAAACAATTCTTAACATTGAATGGTTTAAATTGTCATGATTGTACATGTACATGTGAAAACACATGGGTAAACACTCACATGATAGCATTGAATTATCATCAACAAACAAAAAAACATTTGAATTCCTGTAAATGTTTTGATATGAATGTAGAATATAGTAAATATGTTCTAAAATACTGTAATATAATGTTCTAAAAATTAAGTTTACTAATTATAAATGTGAAAATAACTTATTTTAAATAATAAAATATTTTCATAATCTTATTTGTTAGGGGAAAGAGAAATATTCTGAAAACAACAATGAACTAAACATGCTTAAATATTATGAAAAAAATGTTATTAATATTTGTTTTTCAAGTAAAGAATTTATTTAGAAAAGGGGAGGTTTATATTCATTAAAAAGTTTTATTTCACTTCTCAAAATTTGGTCACCTTGGTTTCCAATTCTGTTTCCATTAGAGCTCTATTTCTTAAAATTTTTAATAAAATTTCAGCAACTTTAAATTGACAGGCTGATAAAATTAAAAATCATTGAATTAATTTTTAGTGATAATGAATAATTTAAATAATAAATAAATAAATTGGAAATCTGATCACAAATTTAGCCAAATATTTTTATATTTCATTATTTTGTAAAAGTTTTGAATTTCTTTAAATCTTGATTTGAAGCATTAACTTGTATATAATAAGTTCAATGTTTATGTTTCTAACTTGAACAAAGCTTTTTACTGAAAAATTTGATTTCAGTTCAAATAACAAAATTGATTTAAAAGATAGGTTTAAATCAATCCATTTCCCATATGAATGGACATTATGTCTAACATTTATTTTAAAAGTTAAACACATATTTGGAAATGCCAGAAATATTATTTGCTTTATTTTAACTATAATTATATTTGAATTATTACATTTTAAAAGATGAATGCATTATAAAATGTTGTGTTACATGTACAGCCTAATTGACAAAATTTTTCCATGGTTTTAAGTACTTCATTGTGGTTTTCCTTAGATATTGATTTCAAATATTTTTGTAATTGTGAAAATTATTATAATGTACTAATATATACTGTCTTAACAGATTATTCCTCTGCCACATAGTGTTTATAATATTCCTGGGCGTAAATCCAATGCTACATCTGAAGTTGTGTTTGAAGCAAATCTGCCTGCTCTTGGTTATGCTACATATCTCATGAGATCATCAACATGTAAGTTGGATATGAAATTAGAAAAAGTCCATGATATTTCTACCTTATCTATGCTAATAAAATTTGATAATTTTCTTTATAAAATTATTCTAAATGAAAATAATCATTAGCTTACTTTTGATTTTTTTCAGTCTGCTTAGTTTTCATAAAAATCTTATACAAGGATTGTACTTTAATTAAAATTGGTCCTTAAAAATAATCCTATTCTTAAAAATAATTTAATTAATAACTAACACTTAAAAATAATTTGATAATAATTTTATTAATACTTAAAAAAATTTGATTCAATTCATATCCTAAAGAGTTAAAGTATTTTATATGTATTCTTCCATCTGTAGTTGTCACTTTGGATAACTATAGAACTAGTTTTAACAAGTACAACTAGAGGTATGGAGAGAAGGAATTTTATCCTGAATATTTTGCTTATGATTTTATCATTAACTTGTCTGAGAAGTTTGAAATCATCAATCAATTCTCTGTATTGAGTGGTTTCTAGTTAGTACAAAGAGATAGCCAAAAATTTAAAGATTTCAATAATTAAAGACATTATTTAATTCTTGCACCACTTTAAGTTTTGCTTCTAATTTTTTAAGCTGTGAAAATACAGATATATTATTTTGGTATATGATCACACTCACTCATGCATGCACATTGGATTTACAATCTTTTATCAAAATTTTCATTGTATTATTCCTCACAACTTAATATTGTTCCTTGCAACTTGAAATGGGATTTTCATTTTATTAAAAAAAATTGTGATCTTACAAAAATACTAATTTTGTTTGTGATTTAGGACCTGCCTATACTTATAATATGCATTGCAGTAACATTGTGATAGTAATTTGAAATAATCGTAATAAATCTAATGAAAATTAGCCATTTATTTTTGTACCATCAAGTTATATAATATACTATGTAGTTTGATAATATTGATTTGATAATTTTTGAAAATTTTTAAGTTATGTGAATTTATTGATATTAATAGTTGGAATATTTTGAAATTAAATATGATATCATTTTCTTTTTTTAATTCTGAGTTCATTTGATTGAGTATAGAATTATATTTAGCTTGAAATGCTCACTAATTTATATAATATTATTTTGAAAGAGAGAAAGATATCAGAGGAAATATTTTCTGACAATTATTTTTCATTTTATAATTCTTTATCTTGTTAATGAAGAAAAATGTAGATGATGAATGGTCAGCCTTCATTTGCAGCTAATTTGTTTTTTTATAATTATGAGGAACTAATGATTTTTCTGAAATAACTACTGTACAGTATTATTTTTTTTTCTTCTGCATTTTTGAATGAAAAATTTAAGATTGAAGCAAACTGCAAATTTATGGATTTCTTGTAAAATAAAATTTTTATTGAAAAACTGTATGTAATTAATGTAAATTTTTAGTTTCTAATAATTTAAATGATTTTAAGGTTTTGAATTTAAATGAAATAAAAATTATAAATTAAGTTTTTAAAAGTTATTTTTATTAATAAATACATTATTTTTCAAATATATAATTTTTTAAAATTTTACAATAATTTATTAAGTTTCATTATAATTTGTAAGAGATCATATTAAATGAAGTCCTTTTATTTTGAAGGCATCTCATAATTGTTTATGATCATTTTGTAAATATTAATTTTATTCTAAAGTATTAATTACTGAAATAACTGTCTTAATACTATAAACTTTACATTTAATTCCTTAAATGTAAGTATATATATTTCTAAAGTATATATATTTAATAAAATATATATACTTTAGAATCTGATTACTTTATTTGACATTGAAAATGTGTAACAATTAAGCATTTTACTTTACTTGCTTTGTGTTGTAATAATTAGTTTGTTAACTTATGGGAAGTTGTTTGTTTATTTATGCAATTAAATACTTTTGTTATCTTCCTAATTTTAAATTTCATAAATGCAATGAATGCTTTAAATATTAATTATCTAAAAACTAATTTTCAATATTTCAGTATTATTTATTTTTAATACATGTTAATATTTGCTAAAATATTTAAATTACTGTTAAAGCATTTTTATATTTATATTTGATAGTATTGTTTCATTAATGTCACTAAATTAAAATTTTATTATGACATTCAGTGATAGGTTTCTAATTTTTAATAGAAATGTTTATTGTATTTTTATAATTTTCTTATGGTACTTACTAGAAATATTAAGTACTTGGTTTTATTTTTTTAGACCTACTAAAATATTCATTTTATGTCTTGTTATTATATTAATTTAATAAATCTGTGATTTCAAATAAAATAATTCTGAAATAATTTTAAAATTTTATTTAATTTTTAAAAACTTTAAATAGTTTTAAACGATTTTTAAAAAATGTTAAATGGTTAGTATAAAGTTACTTAAATTGAAAATATTTTGAAATTAAAATGTTAAAAGCAAGAATTTAAAAATTTATATTTTAAAACAGCAGATTTTCTTACATTATTTGAATGAATATTTAGCTTTTTACAAGAAAGATTTATGTATCAAAAATCCTTATTATCAGTCCATCTTTTTCATATGTATTATTTTTCATATTGATTTATTGCATTTAATAAGGTTAAGTAGAAATTGAAATGTTTTTCTTATTGAATTTCATTGATTGAAATATTCTTAAAATTTAAATTATATTTATTGAACTCCTGTATTTGGTTTTTGTTCTTATATATTTAATTTTCATTCTTGGTTTGAAAGAGGGGAAGAAATAGAAAGTGCATCTCTGTGTTGTACATTATTTTAAGAATAAATTTATTCTTGAAGATAATGTCATTTTTTGTGATTTTTTAAATTACTTTATTTTCCAGTGGGGGAAATAAAATTACAAATTTTAACCCCTTCATTATTTTATTATCATTTGTAAAATGACCATTAAATATTTCTTTATATGTATGTTGGTTGCATATTACTTAATATGAGAAAAATGTGTGTAGTTTTTTCTGAGGAACATAATTGTAAAACAATTACTTTTTGTAATGGAAAGATAAAATGTTTTGTGGGCGTATCTTTCTTAAAACATTGAAATAGTTAACTATTAATATTTTTAAAAAGTCATGTCTATAAAACTTTTTATTTTTGTCTTAAAGTATTTTATTTGCAAAATAATTTAAGTATCAGTTTATATATGTATGCTTCTGTTTCTAAATTACTTTCTACTCTTAGTGCATATCAAAAATTGAAAAATTCTCTAAAAATGTCACCTACTTCCCCTTTCTCTTATATTATGTACATATTGTCCTATAAATTACAAATCACTTTAAGAGTTCATCATAGATATACAATTCAAATTTAAAATTTATTTCTAATATTAAACGATTTGAGACCAGATCTATATCAATTTTCAAGTACTTTTTGAAAAAAAACAGCTCTTAATTTTTTATTTGTACAAATCACTGTAAGTTGTCACCTTATTTTGGTGCATAAGGACATGTAATTTTAAAAAAATTTTGTTTTTGTTGAAAAAATCACTTAATACAAAATATTTTTACCAAAACTACTTATTTATTTATGTTTCTTTCTTAAAATGTATGTAGTAATTAAGTTGAATGTAGTAAATTTAAAAAGTTTTGGGTTACAATTTTTGTCACATATTTTTGGTTAAATTTTTAGGATTTAATTGCTCGCTGAGTACCCTTTAACCATTGTTAATTTATTTAGAAGATTACTTAATGATGGTAAAAAATTGGCTCTGCTGTTCATAAAACAGCTTATTTTTCTAATTAAGCTCATTTTAACTTTCAGTTAAACTTTGTGATATTAATTATTTTGGCACTTTAAAAAAAGCTTGCCCAGTTTTTCAATCTAATTTTTATATCACGATTTATAAACTGTTTATAATTTATCACACTGTAATAAAACTTCAAAACATAATTTCATTACATTTTATCCTTCATGAACTGAATAGTAAATTAAAATTTTAAATTATTTAAAAAATAATATTAGTATATATAAAATACAACTTACATTTAGATGTATTTATTTAGTGTGGTATTCATAAACAAATTATTAAAAAAAAATATCTCAAATTATATTTTGCCCTCTATTAATGGATAGATAACCCTTAACCTTGGATAAATTATGCATGATTCAATTTTTATAGATAATTAAGTCTATATAAATTGCTATTAATTTAAATTATTTTAATATTCCTTGAATTTGGAAAGATTTTTTAATGTAATATATCAGTTTTAATGAAAAATAAAATAATTTTGTTTTTAAATGCAGATTTGAGAAACAAAATTTTATTAAATATTTCTATAGTTGTATGAAAACCATCTAGTTTCATAATTGATATAAAAATATGTTTTGTGATTTAAAATCAACTTTAGATAAATCTTTATCTGATTTCAAATGTTTTTTAAATTAGATTTATATATTTTATGATTCACAATTTAGAAAATATAAGTGTTCATACCTCCAGGTATCGATATGTTTCATTCTTTTTTTTGTATGTTTATATTTTTTGTCTTTTATATGTATATATTTTAGTGTAAGAAAGGATACCGTTGTTTAACAAAGTGTTTTTAAAAGAAACTATTGATTTTGATCATTTCAAAGTTTTCTGTTTAACATTATTTATTTATTTTCAGCAAAACAGTTAGCTAAAATTCAGAAATCTGATGTTTATAAAAAAGTTGAAGGTGACTGGTTTATTAAAAATAAGGTAATTATTTCCATTTTATTTAACACAAACAAGTAATAGTACTTTAACAATTCATACTTTTTGAAAAAACCAAATTACTTAATGGAAGTAATTTGATATTTATTAACTATTAGTATTTAATTTGATATTTAATAGGCATTTACTGTTTCTTTTTCAGTTATAGTAATAATTACTAAATATTTACGGTATTTATTTTTTATATATTCATTAGCATAAGTCGAATGATTAATTAAATATTTTGTTATTGCATTATACTGATAATTTCTTAAACAATAATTTGAATTATAGAAATGCATTTATAAATTGAGTGGTAAAAGTTGTCATTTTTTACTTTAACATTAAGTTAGCTTATCATAATATCACAGAAATTGTTCTTATGTATTTTAATAAATATATTTTTATATAGTACTTTTTCATAGTTCATGTTTTATAACTACATATTGTCTGATTAATGTTTGTTCACTATAATCTTTCTAAAAGTATTTTTGAGATAAATATAACATATTTTTTTTTAAAAAAATTAGCAGTATTTACTTATAAACAAAAGTTTTAAAAGGATAAAATAAATTTGCTATCCTTGTTATATGAAAATATTTTTTTCTTTAACAGTTTATAACAGTATATGTTGATGGAAAATCTGGGTTATTGAAGCAATTACAGTTGGCTGATAATACTAATTTAACAGTTAATCAGTCATTTTATTGGTATCGTGGTATGGATGGAAACAACACTCAATTTGATTTCAGAGCTTCAGGAGCATATATTTTTAGACCCAATGGCACAACTCCTATTTCCTTAGGAAGTAATGTAACACTTGCTCTTGTAAATGTAAGTCAAAGTCTAATATTATATTTTGTTTCTCATTTTTTTATTTTTAATGCTTGATATTTATATTTTGAATATTTTTACAATAAAAAAAATTAATAAATATTTATTCCTTCGTTTATTTCATAAATATTTAGCTCTATATTTATTAAATTATGAAAAAATTAACATGAATAACTATTAATTTTTGCTTATTGTAATATTAATTCATATTTACCTCATATTCAATGCATTGCAAAAAAACTTTTTAGCTAGTCTATTATTATCTAAAAATAACAAACTTTACATCTTTAGATTAATATGTAGATGGAGGAATATTTTCCTGTGGATTAAAATTCTTTTATCATTTTATGTATGTTTTTATTCTGTATAAATGTTTTATTTTTGTAACTCTTAGGGGAAAATGTAATGAGGTTCACTTTTTATACCTTTAGGGATCATTGGTGCAAGAAATTCATCAAACATTCAATCCTTGGTTGAGCCAAATAATACGACTTTATAAAAATACTGAGCATATTGAACTGAAGTGGATAGTTGGACCAATTCCTGTTAAGTGAGTAGTTTGTTTTTTTTAACATAGTATGGGGAAGTAGGAAATCCAGAAAAGTAAATAACCAATTTATGTTTTTGAAGTGTCTGTTATTGATAAATATACCTAGTTTGAATATTGTTTTAAAAGAGGTAAATTTTTATGTAAAGGTGGTTTTAGATTTAAAAACATTTTAGTTAAAAATGTCTTGTTTTTCATTTAACCTCTGAATTCTGTGCTATGTCCATTAGAAAATATCACACAAATTATTACATACTTATATAATTGTGAAAACATTTATGAATTTGTGCATAATAGATAGAAATAGGGTTTGTTTGTTTTAGTTTTTATTAACAAGCTTTTTCTTTTCAATTATTCAGGAATCATAAAATTTCAGAATATACAGGACAGTTTAATGCTTTTTCCTTGCATTTTATTTCTTATTACTTATAACCGTTTTTTATTTTCTTCTAACATTAACTGGTTTAAATTATTATTAAATAAAATTATTACAAAAATTATAAAACTATGAACATAATTTTAAGAATTAATAATTTTAAGATTTAAAAAGTTTTTAATAGAATTTTCAATCTTATATATTTAATTTTGAAGTAGCTTTAATTCTTTTTAAATGAGATTTAATGAGATTTAATTCTTTTTAAAAAAGTATGATTTTACGTTTCACATTATACTAATTATTTCTATGGGAAATTCATTATATGGCTGCTCAAGAACATATTTCAAATGTTTTTGAATAAGAGGCTATGTCATTATTAAGCTATAATAAAAATATAGATTGGCTCATATCAATACAGTAGCTATATGTCAGTTTTAAACTTAAACAATTTAAAAGTTGGTCTGTTAAAAAAAATTCTATGTTAATGAAATTTCAAAAAATTTTTTTAATTATTCAAAAAAAAAAAAATTTCTTTTAGTCCCTAAGTTGCAAAATAATTGCTGCAAAAAATCTTTCTTTATCTATTAATATTCAGAAAATTTTAATTTAATATCAAGTCAACACTACTTTGATAGAAGAGTATTTTTATTCAAATAATATGATGTACAAAGACTTAGAAGCTGGCATATTTTTAAATCTTGTCCAACTATTTGACAATAAATATGATCAGAAAGTCTATAACTTTTTAAAAGAATTGATTTGACCAAGGAATATTCAATGTGTTAAATGTAAATGGTGATTCATAATAGTGATTTTATAAACTATGTATTCAATATTCATATCAGTTTTCAAGTGTATAAAAATATTTATTCAATTCCCACATTGAGTGTGGATGTTTGTAAGGGTGCAAAATCTGTATGTTGGATTTGCCCTCATATCCAAAAAAAGTATGTATCAAAAAAAAAAAAAAAAAAAAAAAAAAAAAATTGAGTCCTCAATTGCATCCATAATTTACCAAGGAGGATTTACTCTCACAGTTTTTCTGTTGTGATAATTGAATCTGTTGTGACCAAATTTGATTGAAATTACTCTTATCATTCCAAAGTTATGCTGAAACATATATATACACCCATTTACATGCAGTTAATGTTTCCATAAACTCACATAAAATTATATTATTAACTCCATTTTTAAGTAATACTGCATACTCCATGATTGAGGATTTAATTGTATATATAACACAGGCTAATAAATACTTTTGTAAAATAACAGTGTTTGTTTTTTAGAGTTTATATGAACTTCTGAACCACCTAAATCTTGTTGTCACTATATTTAAATGTACCTTATTCAGTGGCAATATTTTGTCAGTTTGCATTGAAACTAGTTAAGATAAAATTAATATTCTTTGAAATAAATTATTTATGTTAATGAATTTATTATAATTTATAATTTTTTAATTAATAATTCTTAAAATAAGATTTACCTTCTAACACATTGTCCTATGCAAAATAAATAAAATCATACTAATTAATGCACATTCCTTCTTTTATTCAATAAAAAGGAAAACTTACTTTGAATGAGTCATTATAATGTTTGTACAGTTTTTATAAATAATATTGTGTAACCATTAGAGTATTAATTCATATTGTTGATTACAAATTTCCTATTTGACTAATTTGTTAGCTCAAGAAAAAAATGTACTATACTCTTATCAACTATCAGTGTTGCTATAGTTGCTTGGAAAAATTAAAAAATTTCCACTTATTATTTGACAAGACATAACAGTTTATTTATTGTTGTGTCAGCATACTTCTTTGTACCTAACCCAGTGTTGAACTCTCCAGTTAGGTAGAAGCAACTGAGTGGGAACTTTCATAATTTAGAAGAAGGGATTATGGGGAAGACTCCTTCATACTTGATCTGTCACTCCTTGAGGTATCATTTCACTTGGAGGATATTGCAATGTTACCTAACTGGTCACTGCTTTGATACGACAGACCTTCAGTTAAGTTAGGATTAAAACTCAATGACTTTTAATAAAAAGAACAAGGTTCTAATCAACTAAGCCACTGTAGCTTTCAACACTGTATTTGCATTGTATAGAAAACACCTGTAGTAAATATTGTTGCTGTTACTTATGACACTTGGCGAAGCCAAGCTCACCCGTCATGGACTGGGCGAATGAAGTTAGAAAAAGCGTCTTCCATTTTTGAACAGAGCATCCCAATATGAGGGTGGAAGTACGACTTTGCTCATAAATGACAGCATCATCTGGGTCTTCCAATTTAGAGATTGAAGCCAGAGAAGACCCATAGCCTGGTTACACCCCCAGAGGTATCAATTTGAAATGAGAACATGGAAGACATTGCAACCACAACATATTTTGTGTGCCCCAGTCGTCATTAGTGAACACGAAGGATCTTCGGCTCACTGAAATTCGAACTCATCACCTTTTGATAACGAGAACGACACCCTAATCAACTAGGCCTGTAATAAATATTAAAATAATGTATTTTTTCTATTCTTGTAAGTGGTTAAGTTGTTATATACACCTTTAGGTAGTAAGTTGTGTTATATTTAGACATGAATTGTGTTTCATGGATAGAATTACAATGAAATTTGTTAATGGGGAAATAAAAAATGTATTTATGCTTTTTATTCTTTTATTCAGTTTATTTAAATCCAGTTGATTCATTAAACTTCAGATTCATGGTATTTCTAAAAATATTTTTTTTTCATGTGTTTGTTTAGTTTGTTGAAAAAGAATGTATCAAATATTTTTTAATTTATGACTTTTAATAGTATATATTAGTAAAGCTTATAATTATTTTATGTAGTGATGAGGTGGGAAAAGAAATTATTACAAGATTCGATACTGATATTCAAAGTGATTCCCTCTTTTATACTGACTCCAATGGAAGAGAAATGGTCGAAAGAAAGTAAGTTTGTGAAGTACTTGTTGTATCAGTAAATAATATTCATCCATTAAAAAAAAATGTGTACTGAATGACAATAATATAAATATTTTTAAAACTAAATACATTATTTTTTATTCTCTTTGTGTCTTAAATTTAAATAAATAATTCTACAGTTACTTTTGTTTTTTATATAATTGGGTATATTTTGTGTACTCTTAACATTAACATTTAACTTTTGAATTACATTTGTAATTAGCTAATATTTCATATTTTTACTAACTTCCTACATTTAGGCATGCAGATTTATGTTTTTTCTTCAATTTTATTTCTCTGTCTTATCTATTTCATTTTAGGCTTATTGAAGTTTTCTTGTCACAGTAATAATACAAATGTAAAATAATAGCACTGTTTATTAAAATTAGATACTGTTTTGATTTTATGATGCATATTTTACTTACTGATCATAAATAAATGACTCAAGAGTTTTATCAGTGAAAAAAGGGAAATTTAAAAAAAAAAATTGTGTTTTATTTATTGAATGGAAAAATTTTCAATAAATTTGGTATCTCTGAGAAAGAAAGTGATTGTTGTAGTGATTACAATAAAACTATTGTATCTGAGAAAAGTTCTTTGTTTTTCAAAAAAGTTCTTTGTTTTTAAAATGGAGATTCAATTATATTTTAAAGAACTGTACATATGTTTTTCATTTCATATTTTTTTTAATTAATAAATTGAAGTTGATATATTTTAATTTATTAATTAAAAAATAGCTAGAAAGAAATGAAATTTAGAAGCGAATTCTTTTTTTATGTATTGAAATACAAATTTTTATATAGATTATATGTAAGTGTAGCTTGTCATTAAATCTATTTCAAGTGATAAAAGAATGCAAACATACACACACACCCATATATATATATATACTTTCTTGACAAATATTTTTGATATTTAAATTGCTTTCTTGTTAAAGTCATTTAGGAAATTTTACTTATATTTTGCTAATTAATTTCATTAGGTTAAATTATCCTGGTTTTCAATATAAATATTTAAAATTTTATATGTGATTGCATTATCACAAAATTTCATACTGATAATATTTTGAATTTAAAATTTGTTTTTCTTTTTATTTATTTATTTATTTATTTTTTATTTAATTTATTTCACATGCTTCTGACAAAAGAATTTTCTACATTTTAATATGAATTTCAAGTGAAATATTTATTTACAATCATAAAACTTTTTTATTTTTAGAATGTAAAGCTAATATATTATTTGATTTTTCATTTCAATAATAAAAAAGAACAATACATAGTATGATATTAATTTTACAGAGTGCTGAAATTTTTTTTTAATGTTTAATATTTGATTATTTCCTAATAGAATGATTGAGCTTTTTAAATTCTAAAATTATCAGTTTTTTTTTATGTTCAGTTTATTAGAAGATAACCTTATTTATAAAAAATGTACTTTAGGCTGTATTTTATTTTATATTGTGTTTTGAGATATTTATATAACTTTTAGGAGGAATTATCGCCCAACGTGGAATCTGAATATATCAGAACCTGTTTCTGGAAATTACTATCCAGTTAATAGTCGCATATACATTCGAGTAAGTTATCTTGGGAATATTTTCTAATTATTCCCAAGATATTAAGTGTTACTATTAAATAAGTTATTCTCATGATATTAAGTGTTACTATTTAGAAGTGTTACTATTAAATTTTAGATTATTATTTACATATTGTTTACCTAAAAAGTGTATCTTAAATCACATATATCATAATAGTGTCATAGTTATCATTGTTACAGAATCTTTAACATTTCTGCATCTGTTTTAAAATTTGTTTTAAATTAAATTACTCATGCTGTTAGTGATGAATGCATGAGATAATTTTTTTTTATCACAACAGAGAATCATATCTATTTGCTATCATATAAATGTCATATACATGTAATTTCTTTTTTTATTATTATTATTATATTTGTCTGTGCATCCCAAAATAGTTCTTGTATAAAGGTCATTCTGTTCTGGAATTGCATCTGTCATTAGCGATTAGAATGATTATTGAAATGGGGTTGAAAACAATTTATCACTTCACCCAGTTTACATTTAAATGAAATATAAAATTATAAACAAAATTATTATACTTCAGCATAAATATTGGGAAAGAATTTAAAAATATATTAAATGTTATCAATTTCCAAAGATGTTATCGATTTTAAATACCTTGAATGATCTTTATGGCAATATAATTATCCATACTCAACTATATGCAATTTACAAATGCTGTTAATTGACATTTCATGTGATGAATTGCATTTACATGTACATATCTCTGATAGCCCTGAATCAATGAATCCCATTTTAATTAACAAATTTCTAAACATAACAAAGTACTGAAAATTATCCTTTTCAATCAGTATTAAATGGTCATTTATTAATTTTACTTTTAAATTAATTTTAAATTTCTGAATCTAACTGTTGATATTAATGTATTTGATACAATCATTTCTTTTGGTTTTTGCATTTTTAAATGTAAAATCTTCTAATTTGCTTTTCTAAAGGATTATTCATTTATTATGTACTCATAGCTAATTTAATCTATTATTTTGCATACTTGTAAAATGAGGCTTTATAATCATTCATAAGGTTTTATTTCTTCAAATAATGTTGATATGTAATAATTTTGAACAGCAAAAGTTTTCATGGCTTTATGAATGAAAATTTCATAAATCATTACAAAAATATCGTTAACAAAAAAATATAATGCTTTAACTCTACAAAATTTTCAAAAAATGCTTAAACGCTCTGGAAAAGTTTAGCACCATATTCTTAAATTACCTTTAAAAAGATAAAAGAATGTCTAGTTTAGTTTATCAAAAAATTTATGAACATAATTATCTTTTCAAGTTCATAAGTTATTTAATCTTTCATGAAGTTTACTTCTGTAAATAAATGGTACTTAAAAATTGCATAAATAAGTTGATTTTTTAGATTTAAACGATTATTTTTAAACAATGTTTTATGTTAAAAATATCTTTTATAATAAATTTCATCTTTAATGTCTTATTTTCTAGGATAAAAAAGCAAACAAACAATTCACAGTGTTGAATGATCGATCTCAAGGAGGTTCAAGCTTGAGAGATGGCTCTATTGAATTGATGGTAAATTTTTCTCTATACATAATTTGGCACCAAAATTATTGCTGGAATTTATAAATGTAATTTTCACTTGAAATTCATACCCATTCATTAAAGTATTAAATAAATACATTTTTACTAATATATGTATTTGCATTTATAATTTTTTTTAATTAAATAGAATAATTTTTCATTGGTACTCTGATAGGTGCATCGTCGTTTGTTGCACGATGATGCTTTTGGCGTTGGTGAAGCCCTCAATGAAACTGGTGTTGATGGAACAGGCCTGGTCATAAGAGGTTCTCATTATTTAATATTCAGCAATATTAGTTCAGCTGCTTCAAAACATAGGCCTTTAGCCCAATCTCTTTTCATGCAGCCATTGCTGAGCTTTGCTCCACATAATTTATCTGATGCATCATTCATGAAAACTTTCAAAATGCTTGTGAGTATTGTATATTAATTTAGCTTAATTTTAATTTAATTATTTTTGTGTTAGAGAACGAATTAAATATATCAAACTGGGATATTTCATTAAATTTTATCATTTCATTTTATAATGATTTAATAACCAGTTTGATAACTAAATATATCAAACTAAGATATTTAAATTTTATCATTTCATTTTATTTAACTGTTTTTAATTATATTCTCAACTGAAAAAGAACACCAAATCTATTCTTTTTTCTTTTTTTTTTCTATAAATAATTTATAATATTTTATCTCATTTAATGATATATATATTTTTTTTTTTGCAAAAATTTTCTATAATTTATGATTGAAAGTATTTTACATATAATTTTAATGCAGTTAAAAATCAGATATTGAAAATATTTTGTTTTCTATTTAGAGCTTTAAACTGTATAACATTTTATGAAGCTATTTTATAGAGGTTGGAATTATGTTATCTGCAAGTAATATTATCAAATTTTCTATTCATAAATTTTCTATTCAAATTTTCTATTCATAACTCTTATTTTAATATTACTAAAATTTAAATTTAAGAGAGTTTGAGTTTGGAAAAGTAGGGAAAGATGACGTTGGAACCGAAATGGAAGATTGGCATGTGCTTAATTAATGAAGATTACCTCTCAGTTTCTTGTCATTAAACAATCCATGAGTGTCATTGTTTTTTCAGTTGTAAATAATAAGAGAATTAATTTTTTTTATGAGTAATACCATAGCCATGGGAGAAATGTTGATATTGTCAAAAGTCAGGATTCTCTTGTGAATTTTAATAGTTCAAGGACATAATTATTAAGCATAACTTTTAATATATAGGTATAAGGTTCTCAGTGTAGCCTTAAGTTAACCTCTTTATGACTTCAATAGCATTTTCTTTTAGTGTAAAGACATAGTTGAACAGCTATGCATGCATAATTTTGTAATATCTTTGTAACAAATATATATATAATGACCCAGAATTTTTTTAAACAATTATTTTGTAATTATTTTTATATTATCAGTTCTTAAAGAACTTATTTTTTTCTTTGTTTTTATGTATGTTAAGTCTGCTGGATTGAAGTCACCTCTACCACCCAACGTACACTTACTTACTATGGAGCCATGGAAAGCAGGAACAATTTTGATTCGTGTTGAACATATATATGAAGTCGATGATGATGAAATCTTGAGCAAAGATGTCACTTTAAATATGCAGGTATTTTTGAATTTAAGTGTTTATTATTTTCAAATTTATCTAGTCAACTATCAAAGTTTTTGGCTCATAAAATACAGATTATTTTCATTTTGTTATCACATTGCTATTTTTTGCTTATATTTAAAGTTATCTCTATTAAAAGTTGTATCTAATGAAAAATGTTATGAATTATATTTTGAACAGGTCGGTGTGTTGAATATTACAATTTGATATAGTTATTTTTATAACAGGTTAGTTCCATATAAGTTAATATTGTAAAATAATATATTTAATTGTGTTTTGTTAAATTAATAGAAGAAAATGCCATGTTTAAAGACCTATAATTATTAAAAGTGTCAGACAAAAACACAACAAAAATGCAATATGTTCTATCAACTTGGTCATAGAAACAAAATAGCAGTACTAAATAGATGCTTATCATCCTAATTTTTTTAAATTATAATCGCTTGGGTTCTATTGTAAATGCTTGTTTGATTTTGAACTTGATATATAATATCAAAACTACTTCCATATTTTAAAGATTAATAAATTTAATTGGCTATCCATAAAAATAACTCAAAATATACCTTTTCTTGAATATATTAATTTCAATTTTTTCAACAGAAATCAAATTTTTGCTTAAAAAAAAATTCATTTTCATCATTACAAAAGTAAAAGTTTTTGTGTTTGTGATCATAGTGATATCTTTAATTATAGTAGTCATATCTATAAGCATTTTTAAAAATGCTGTAGATGTAATTTGATCTACTAAAAAGCATTTTATCCATAAAATATTAATTTAAACAATTTATATATAAGTTAAATTATGAAATATGACAAATATGTAAATTTTCTTCTCCGTTTGAATTATTTTGGATAAAAGAAAAAGTAATTATGTTAATGTTACAAATCAACCGATAATTTTGGTTAAAGATTATGATTTCAAATATATTTACTAAAAATGATTGTTATAGTTAAAATAGAATTAAAAGCTCCTAATTTGAGTTGAGGAGAATTCTATAAAATCATTTTATGTTTATTTATTAACGATTTTCTTATGGCAGTTTCTCTGTAAAAAAATAATTAGTATATTAACGTGAAAAGAGGGAAATAATTATTTATTAAATGTATGGAAATCAGAAAATATAATTTACTTTTTGAAAATGAGAAAATAGCTGTATTAAGTATTGTATATTTTGAATTGTGAAATAAGCTTTCCTTTATTTAAGCAATTTGAATCAAATTATGATTGCAAAAATTAGTTTGCCATTGTTAGAGATTTTGGAAGTTTGAGGGTTAGTTTAAAAGTTAAATTTTCTTCAAGATAAAAGCTTAAATCAGTGGTTTTTGAACTGTTAAATGAAATATTCAAGAATATCATTATTTGACATATTTACATTCTTGTTTTCACAATTTTTTATTACACATTTTTATTTAAATTTAACATAAGCGGTATAATTTTTTTTTGACATGAAGGTACAAATATAATAATGTAAATTTAACTCGATGAGAAATTTGATTGTATCTTTTCAATAATTCTATGAACATTACCTTTTGAGAGGATAACCTATGTAAACCATCATAACTTCCTTTTAATATTGATAAATGGAAATTTTAATTTTTTCAAAAAGATATTTTTAAGTATGAAACCCAAAAAAGAATATATAATATAGTAAATATAAATATAATATCAATAAAATGTGATCATTGAAAAATTTCTCTGAAAATCTCAACTTTAGTTTTAGTTCATTTGATAAATTAAACTAATACTGTTATTACTTTTACTGCTCATTTGAGCAATTAAAATTACTTACAAGATTCTCTCCGAATGCATGCTGTTATCATTTATTCCCTTATAAAAATTCTTGAAAAGGAAATTTTGTTTTATTCTGGTCATAAATTTATTTTTCATTTATTAATTACCAGTAACTTATGTTTAATCCAAAGGAATTCAAAATTTTCATATACATTTTAAAAAAGTCAAATTTTTATTATTTTAAAGAGACCAGTTTTGTGTGTCATAAAATTATGAACAACAAATGGGAAATATTGTTTTAAAAGAATATTTCTTCAGAAAGTGTGAATATTTTCTGTCGTTACAGAATCTTTTCAATGAATTCAAATTTATTTTTCATCTATTAATTACCATTAACTTATGTTTAATCCAAAGGAATTCAAAATTTTC
>JAPDSC010032591.1:38479-55615 GCA_026290005.1 Latrodectus geometricus
TTAATTACCATTAACTTATGTTTAATCCAAAGGAATTCAAAATTTTCATATACATTTTAAAAAAGTCAAATTTTTATTATTTTAAAGATAGACCAGTTTTGTGTGTAATAAAATTATGAACAACAAATGGGAACTATTGTTTTAAAAGAATAATTCTTAATAAAGTTTGAATATTTTCTGTTGTTACAGAATCTTTTCAATGACTTTAATATTACAAGCCTTGAGGAGACAACTCTTAGTGCCAACCAATATTTAACTGATGCAAAGAAATTGTGTTGGAAAGTGGAGGGTACAAAAGATGTTTGTGATCTATTTTCAAACGGTAACTTGCTTCATATTTTTGTATTATATAATGAAATAACTTATTAATATGAGTTGTTTAAAAATTGATTGCATTTTGTAACTTTTAATTAATCTAAAAGATATAAGTCACGTTACTGAAAAAGTATTTATTTCTGTAAAACAAAAAGTAATTTCTTATAATTGTAACCTTCTTTAAAATCTCACAAAAATGATGTTTATAAAGTCAATTTCATAAGATTTGAATTATTTTGACCGTGAAACCCTTTAAACATTTTTAAGCTTCTTAATAGCAAAAAAAACTATAAACAAAAGCATTTATAAAAAAAAGTTTAAAATAAAGATAGATATTTTTATGCTAACAGCATACTTTTACTTTTTTTAAATTTTAATTTTGTTGTACTTTGCAACTATTTTATCATTTTTAGGAATATTTTTAATTTCTTATCAATGAATATCATCTAGAATTTTATTTTTTATATTATGATTTTTGTTTCAACTATTACTTTTACAACTTTTACATATTTATTGTATTGAATTTACTGATGTAAGGAAATAACAATTATTTTTATTTTCTAGGACCGAACAAGTCTCAGAGAAAAGATAAATTAAAAGTTCATCTTTCACCCATGATGATACGTACATTTAAAGTAACTTATTAAGAGAACTTTTAATTGAATTTATGTGATTCGGTTGTGCATTATAGGACAAACAATATGTCATATTATTAATGAATCTGGATCTAATTTCAAAGTGTTTTTCTAATCTGTGATAAATTATTTACTTGAATTTTTCTTGCACACTTGTTGATTTTTTTGTGCCATAACATTCAGTTGTATATGATGAATATTACATTTTATGTGTTATCTAATATTTTATTTGAATAAATATTTTGATTAAAAAATTGGTTATAGAAATAAGGCTTTTTTAATTTTCTATTTTTATCATCATCTTTTTAAAGTTATGAAATTTGTTCAAATGACAATAATTTGATAACTTATTTAATTAATTTTTTTAGGAATATTTTTTAACAATAAATAAATTTGTTTACTTATATTAAAGTCTGGAGACTTGGCAGACCAAAGTAGGTCTTTCATTTTATTTTCATGTTCATCAAACCATCCTGGAAAACTACATATTTTTCAGGGTTTCATCTGACCAGGTGCATCCTGTGATGCCTGGGTCATAGATGCACCCGGTTAGCCGAAACGTCTCTATACTGGTCTCCAATGGTCCTTCCTTTCTGAATTATGATTGGCTCAATAGATATCATGACTTCCCACATCATAAGAGTTCTACCCATATGCTTGATAGTTAGCTGGTGACAGTCATATGCTTATGCAGGCATTCTCAAACCATGCACCAGTCCAGTTCAGAAAAAAATTAAAAGATTTTTTTTTTTTTTATCACAAAACTATCTCTTAGTTGACCTGATTTTGTAGATGTGGTACTACTATAGACAACATTTATTATTGACATTTGTGAAAATAGTTTTGAAACTTTTGCTGCTCTATAATTGTCAAATTTATGAAGTTACTTGGAAACTCTTTTCTGATATAGTAGAATCTAAATGTTAATTGAGTTCTATAATCACTTTAGTTGCTTTTTTTTTTTTTTTTTTTTTTTTTTTTTTTTTTTTTGACAATACAATCAGCTTCAAAACTCTTCAATCTTTTTCATACAGTTTCTCCCTTCACTTTAATAAACTTGCTTTGCTGTGCTGTATGTATGCTGCCATGACTTTACAGTATCTTTAGAAAAGCTGAAAGTTGCACTATATTAATCACAATTGCTTTAGCTAGTTGGGCTCTTACAATTTTTAAGTGAAATTTATATTTACAGTGAATCTGTTCATAAAATTTTATAAAAACTACAGAAATTATTCTAAATATTTTTGAAATTCTTTATTTGTATTAAAAATATGTCTTGAAATGTCCTTATTTTAAAAAATGAATCCTGAACTTCCTGAATTTTTTATTGAACTAAGTTAAGTTTCTACTTTAATCCTACAAGTTTTGCTGTGAATTTATCTGGCATATTTTCTTATTTTCAAATTTACTTTGCATTATAATAAATAGAAAAAAATTTTTTCATACCTGTTGAAAATTTTGGTCATCATTAAACTTGCATTGACCGCAAATTAAAAAGGTAGTTTAATTGACTGTAATTTGGCTGCCAATTATTACGATTTTGTAGCATTTGTTAGTTTTGTTGAAATATTAAGTCTTGTGACTTCATATTAATTTATGCAGATTTCTACATTGTGGAATTATAATAGTTTCCTCTCTAATTTTCAACCGTCGAACTTCTTGATCAGTTCTGCTTATATACAGAGATTCATAAAGAGAAGAAACTATTTATATTGTCTAGTATATTTACTTTCTTAGAAATAGAAAACTCCATGCTCTCAGCATGTATGCAAACAGTTTCTGCAATTTAAAATCAATTTCCATCCATTTTTATTTAGTTTAATTCAGTCTTTGATAATTATTGAAAAGTTTTAAAGGAAATATTTCTCTTAAAAGTGCGCAAATGACTCTGATTATTAGAAATATGATGTATTTACATCTGTATATACTTCAATATTAGAAGTTTCTTTTGGTTAAAAATACTGGGATAAGAATTATTTTAAAGTTAATTTTTTATATTTTTCAAATTATATTGTTCATAAAAGTTATTAGATTTAAAAAAGTATGTGAATCATTTTAAAGTAAAAATTGTGTAGCAATAATGGAAATTTCAAGTGCCTATAAGAATTATTTTTTCTAGAATTATCCTTTTTAAAATAAAAGTAACTTTGCAAGCTTTTGAAAAAATATTCTTTCTGGTTTTTTTTATTTTAATTAGAAAAATAGTTGAAAATTTAAAAAAAAAAAAAAAAAAAAAAAAAAAAAAAAAAAAAAAAAAAAATCACTGGAGCAATAAATTGCTAAATAAATTGGAAAAATGATTGTTCAAAATTTTATCAGTAATTAATTATAAAATTGGATCTTCACGTAATGTTTGTTAAACTTGAATATCTTTGCAAATTTTTTTAATTTTTTTTAAAATTTAATTTATATTTTCTAAAATAATTGTTACTATTGCATCTTTTAATAAAACATATTAATATTAACATTTAATAGAACATATAATAATAATATATTAACTAATCAAAATTAAATATTTATATACTTATCTAAAAATGAATTGTATTTAATTATATATTAATATAAACAATAGTGTGCAATACTAGCAGGAAGTTCTTGTACAATTTTTTTTTAATTCTGTGTACTTAAGTTTAATTTTTTTATTCTTTCCAGTTAATTTTTGTATTATATTATTAATAATTATATAATATAATAAGATAAAATTAGCAGTTATACAAGAATTTATTTCTTAAAAATAACTTTTTAAACATTTACTTGCTTCCTAAAGAAGTGTAATATAGGTCTTTATTTAATTTTTCAAAATATGTCCTAAAAATGTTCTGATATTATTTGAAAATCTTATCCTAAAAAAAAACTCCTATTGGTAGCCATGAAATTAAACACCCATTTATAATAATTTGTGTAAAAGAAAACAAAAATGTATTAAAATAGTTATTTATTCTTAATCATAAGATACATTAAATCATTCTTTCATTTTTAATTGTTTACATACAATTTCTTGGGTGTAACTTTTAATATTACCTTAAGAATTTGGCATATTGTATTACTTTTTACATTCATTAAAAATATGATGAACATATTTTTTATATTTTGTGCCACGCTATGTAATAATTTCTTTAAAAAATCAATAAAAAATATATTTAATTTAAAGATATAGTTTTTTTATGGCTAAAAAATCTTTTTCTATTTATTTTATGAACATTTTTTTAATTTGTTAACTTTATCCTGTTAAATCTTGCACAGTGAAAAATATGAAATTCAATTTCATCATTCAGTCTGATGGTTAAAGTATAAAATTACATAACAAATTAAATACAATATTCTAAACCAGCTAAAAATAATACTCAGCAATGCTTAAGTTTAAACAAGAAGTCCATGCTGTATTAAAAGCAAAGGGAACCCTTGATAAGTTATAAAAACCTTAAACATACACTATTGAGTGTTTGTTTATTGAAGCTCATGAGATAGTTCGTAGTTTGCTATGCTTGAAAGCAAATACTTTTCTGTTGAATCTGGCTTAACACTTGTCTTGATTGGTATCAATAAAATGCCACCGCTGTCCAGTACTTCAAACTTTTCCGTCATTAATCCTTGTGCTCTTTCTCTTCAAAATAGGATCCATCTCCTGTTCGTAGCTTTCTCTGCTCAACTGTGTCTTGATTTGTTGTTTTCAAATCATATGCTTGACCAATGTAAGCCATACAATCAATGAAGAAAGTGGTGAAGTTGTATTTGTAACCGAGCTCGCTGGTGGCATAATCCCAGGGGAAGGTGTGGTGGTAGTTGTGGAACCCTTCACCGATGGCAAAGGCAGAAACCCACTTGGATTCAGTTGCACTGATGTACTTGTCATAAGGCTTGTTTCCCCACAAGTGCGCTGCACTGTTAACAAACCAAGTAAAGTGTAGGCACAGCACATATCGAAAAAAGCCGGCTCCGAACACGCATGCGTACCAATCCTCGTTCCAGCAATAGTAAGGAATTGCTGGGGGAATCACAAAGCAACAAATAGCTGCCAAAGGCACGTAAAATCTGCAAATAAAAAAGTTGCATTAGGTTATAATTTGGGTTTTATTAAATGTTAGGTTGGGGAAAAAGAAATCCATTATTTTTACGTGAATTTCAAGGCATTATGTATATGTTTTTGATTAGCTTTGTGCAAATGATTTCAAACTGTTTAGTGGCTTTAGCTTCTGAATTCTAACATGCACGTGACTTTGGATATTTTTTTATGATTTTATCCCTATTTTCGATGACTACCTGTGTGAGCTACTTCTTTCACTTTAAATATACCTGAATGGAATGGATGAAACCAAAATGAAATGTAATTGGGTGTTACAGTATTTGGACCACCCTCAACTTCATTACCAATTTTCAACTGCTTGATTTTGTGTATTTTTGCTTTTATCAAAGGAAAACTGAATGTATTGCATTTTCTCTTTGCTGACTTCCGTTTTTAACACCCTGAACCTTAAAACTGAAGGACCCAATAAAAAACAGCAAGTTTTTCTGTGTGAAATGTTATTTTTCTAACAAGCATATAAATCTGAAATTGTATGATCGGTACTGATTGAGATTTTGAACTCTATTGTCATCGATCGAAAATATAATGGATTTCTTTTTCATCAAGCTAATTTATATTAAAAATCTTAATTTATGGATTAATTTCACTTTAGTTAAAATCTTGTTTCTTTCATTTTTAATATTATTTTTAAAGATTAAATTAAGTACAAATTCAAGGAAAATTGAATGTAACTTCATTAAGACAAGTGCTATGAGATTATTGATATTTTAAGCATACAGCTAAAACTGAAGTTCACTGTAAGCTTGCTATAGATACAGATAGCTATTACTTCAAAAGCAAGAATCGGACGAAAGAACTCTCATCTTGTAGATGTGAAGATGTATCAGTAGTACTTATATTGAAAGTATATGACTGTTTTCTAGTAAATTCTTAATTTCTGTTCTCTCAGACTTTTACAGAAGCACGAAGATTGAAGTAGCTACAATGATAAAAATAACCATTTGAATTTTATAAAGATTATTGTGTCAAAATTATTATTCTAGACTACACAAAACATTGTAATCAGTCAATAATAAAAAGGCAGAATATTTTAAGTTTACCAGTTTAACTCAATATTGATCCAACAAATGATTTCAGTATAAAAATAATGAAAGTAATCATCTTTGAGTAATATTCTTTTGTTATTGATATTATGATGAAATAATCAAAAACCAAGGCAAAGCATGTTTTAAAACCATTACAAACTGGTGTGAAGCAAGTCTACTAATATCAATATATAGATGTTTTTAATTGGGACTGTTAAACAGATGTCTAGAAAATACTTTTACATTTTTTATTATTATTTTGGTTTTATTCATAACAATAAAAATTCTATTATCAATAAAACCAAAATAGTATTCCTTTTTCATCAATGTAGTTGAAAAGAATCAGATTTATTATCAAGATTAGTTTTAAGTCATTCTTATGTATTACACATGCAATTAATAGTTAGATTTGAAATTAAAATTGGAAGTTTTTACATATTTTTATTGATTAAATATGTTGTTGAAATTTAGTATTACTTATAAAATAATTATCTACATATTGATATTTTATGGAATAATTTTAGCAATGTTCAAAATTCAGTGCTCAAAATGTAAAAAAGAAATCAAATTGTCAACTTCCACTCAAGTATGGAATTATTAATAACGAGAAATAGAAATCTTAACGTAAAAATGATTATAATTTAATGTGCTCGGTGTTGAATACCACACACAGAAGTTAATTTGTTTTATAACTGAAAATGATCTTGTTTTTTTTTTTTTTTTTTTTTTTTTTTTTTTTTTTTTTTTTTTTTTCCCAGACGAAACAAATTTGAATGAATTTCTTATTTTTATTTTAAGAATTACTTTCATCTCATGAAAAATATATTGGAGTACATTTTAAAAATGTATTTGATAAAAAGAATGTACAAGAATTATTATTTCAAATAAATTGAGACACCAGATTAGACAAGATTTGTGGAAGAGAGCATAATATGTATAGAAAAAGTTATAAAACTGAAACGATAATATATGTTATTAAAATAAAAATCGAATCAAATGTATTATATCAGTAAAAAATTACAAATTTATTCTTGATTGTTTTTCAAAAAATGTTTTCACGTTACAAATTCATTGGAAAATGCTTTTTTCTATTTCTACTTATTAGTTCACACTTTCTCTATATATGTCCTGTTCAAATTTTAAATTGTTAATAGAATACTTTTTATTTATCTATTCCAGCTCAAATACATTTTTTTTTAAACTTGTAGTGGATGATACTTGATGTTAATACAGTTTTGTCAAATATTCATTTATTAAATTTAATTTTAGTTTTTATATAGGAGAAATATACACTAATTATGTAGAGGTGCCATCTTTTGGCATCAACAGTTACTATCTCCATCTTTGCATTTCTTAAATTAATTTTTATTATCTTGTAATTGAGTGTATGTGTATTACTTCCTTTGAAAATTTAACTTTTTGATTTTTAAGTAAATTAGCGTGAAAGATAAAAAGTGTGTATGTGTGAGAGAAAATTTTTTATAGTTAAAAAACATTATTTATAAAGAACTTTTTTCAATATAATGAAATGTAAAATTTGCCTAGTAATGGCAAAGTTGTTAAAGCGTCTGCTTAGAACCTTTATGATTTCGCGATGAACCTTTATGATATGAATCTTGTCAAAGCTTGAAAATAATCGAAATAATAAACTAAGTAAACTACATTAACATATCAAATCTTAAACGGACAATGCGAAATTTAATAAAAAGTTACTAAAATAAAAATTTTCTTTATTGATCTAATTAGGAATTGAAAATAATTTTTTGTATATATATACATTATTTATTTAAACTGATAATACTCCAAAATCATTTTTGAGATTCATATTTTTATGGCAATAAAGGAAAAAAAATTAAAAATTCTTGCAATGCATGCTATTAAATTTCATAAATAGATTCAAACTTGTTTTTTTGTGTGGTCTTTTTTATACGATATATGAAAATTTAAATCTCAAATTGTGTGGCACATAACTGATGGAATCCTGAATAAGAAATGTTTGAGGGATCGTTTAATTTTTTCGATTTTACATACGTATTTTTTTGCATTACGTTAAATATTGCATTAGCCAATATTACATGTATGTTTTGTTACTCCAGTGCAATTTTTGTACTTCATTTGTATATCCAAGTTCCTAGTTTAGTACTAGTCTATATAATTTTTCTCTTATCACTATATTTATCTTTCATTTAAATATATGCGTCATTTTTGTTCGCGATTTTCTGCTTTGCCTTATCGTTATCCTGAGTGTACCAGTTTTGTATCTTGATTTCGTTTAAAAAAAGTAATTCCTAGCTATTTTGTAAGGTTTTGAGTTATTTTTTACGTGAGACTTTCTTATTCAGTTCCTGTTCACCGCATAAAAAATACATTTTAATTATACTATGAAAACTTTTTTTTTGCTGTATTCCTGAAATTTTGTGCATTTTGAATGCGTTTCCTGCCAACCGCACAAAAATAGGTTTGAGGATTCATAAGTAACAGCAAGTGAAAAATATGTTTAGAATTGTTAACAATTCTAGTAGACATTAGTTTGTATCATTACTGTTATTCAGACATGCTGCCATCTTAGAAGTGAATAGCTTGCGTGGAAAAAGTGTTTACCTGTGCTGAAATCTGACGACTGGGTCTGCCCAGACGTCACTGAGGTCGACCGTCTTTCCCTTCTCGATGACGTCCTTCTGCTTCTTGGCCATCAGCCACCCCATGTGGGCGAAAAAGAAACCCCGGTTCACGTTGTGAGGGTCGGCATTGGTTTCTGCGAACTTGTGATGCACCCTGTGGTCGCGCGACCATTCGTAAATGTCATTCTGAAATGAGAATTTGCATCTGACATTATATGCTAATAAAATATAAATCATACTACAATATTTTAAATGCGAGTGTTTAATTTGACCTTGAAATGGTACCCATAACGCATTTTATGAGCTGAGATCAAATTATAGAATACCATGGATGTCAAGCCTTGATGGTAGCGCTCTTGCCTTCCAGTCAGCAGTTCGTGGTTTCGAATCCCACCTTGAGTTTGATTGTTTTTAGTAGTTAGGTTTAAACATTTAATGCCGTCGGTCTCAGTCTAATTAGCCCTCGAGTACAAGAAATGACCGTTGAACGACAAGCATGGAAGTCGGATTTAAAAATTCTTTTATAAGTTTTGTGACAAAGATCCCTTTATCGTATTTACTGGCCTTTTTTGTTTGAAAATAGGCCTGTAAATGGGATTCGTCTACGCTGATACTCTATTTTTGATTACATTCATTTCTGGAAATTTCCTATATCCGGAGTCTTGCGATTTTTTTCTTGCTTATTTGCCGAGTGTTGGAATGTTACAGTTTACTGAATGCGCATGCGCGGTTAACGACGATCATGCCTGGGTTCGTTGAAACAATCCAGTGTTCGAAATCAAGAGCGTAAAATTTCTACTGTTCAATTTTTCTTAAATTTGTTGGCAAGTTGTGGCTTATAAAAGCTACGTCATCATTGCTCTGACGTAACATATAAATTGCGTATACAAAATAGCATAGAAACAGACAAAATATTAAATTTCATCCATTCTTCATTGATGCAGGAAAGTGAGAAAATTTCGAACATGCGCAAAGTACAAAACGAGTTAATGTTAATACTTTTGGACACTGAAAAGCTGTTATTGATGTTGTAAATAAAATATTATTCCGTGCTCATTATTTTATATTTAAAATACACACTATAAATTCATTATAATGATCAGTAATAAAATTTTATCCTTTAAAAATGTGTAAAGATTATACGTCTTACGCGCTTAAGGGAAGGTCGCACCGGGGCCTAATGACAAGGTTATAATCTCCGAATTGAAAACTCCTGAGTTCAATACCAGTTACCGTGTACAACAGAAGACGAGTATTGCTTTTCTGCAGTGCAGTACGAAAGTATGACACTATTCTCAGTAAAAGGCGATACTACAACCCTTTACTAAATTTAAAGTCAAGAATAGTCGAATTAAATGAGAAAAATTAATTTAACTTGAATTAATTTCAAGAAATATTGTTAGAAGTCTTTCTTAATACTTCTAAAATTACAAAATAATATTCATTATCTTAGTTATTTTAATTATATCATTTATAATGTTTATTTTCACAATTTGTTTTGTGCTTAGTATTATATAATCCTAATGTAAAAAAGACAACTATAATGAGAAATTACACAAAATATTTCTCGAGATAAAAATGCTTATTTTTTGGTTGATTTCTATGCACAATAAATGACTCCCTATTACTCTGTTTAAATTTAAAATGTATAGTATAGCACACAAATTCACTTGATAGAAAAATAATAAATAAAATAATTTTAATTTATTATGGCAAATAAAACACCTGTACAAATAATAAAGTAAGTTAGAAAATTTATTTTCATTTTTCTAAATGTGTTTTACCTATTGTTATGATACTAAAATGGATGAAAGTATACCATAAACGCGGGTTTCTAAAATAAATATCTGGCTTATGGAGAGCTACTTGAAATTAACATTTTCCTTATAGAAAATTTTATAAGTTTAATAAACAAAGAATGCGTAAAAACTTTCCATAAAATAAACAATCAGCGACGCGTTATTTTTGATGTACTACACCTTTTTGTTTTCTCTTTCCTTTTCTAGTCTCTAGTTCAGTAGTTCATTGATTCGACTCTTACTAACCCCTTAAATAAACAAAGCAAATTCTTTTATTCGATATTATATGCTGAAAGTCCGTAACGTTTAACCAATAAAATACTGCATTTGTACAAAATTTTATGCAATGTGGAGAAAATGTAAGTATTTTTTATTTTTCTATTTGATTTGAAAATATATATATTGATTTCATCATGCTGAAATATATTTTCTGGATTATTTCTCTTCTATAAAAGAGTTATGTTTAACCGCTTCGTTACAAATTTTTTTGAGAAAAATTGCAAAAAATCATCACATTTTCTTATTTTATTATTAAATACAAGGAAACTAAACAAAATATGTAGGTTTTAAGTTGAATTTTTTATTTTTTACAGGTGTAAAAGCATGTAGTTTTAATATTAGTTTACTATCCCGAGTTATCTCGGGCAAATGGGAAAAAAATTAAATATTAGTCTTTGAATGATAGGTTTTGAAACAAGGGACAACACAAAGTGATACCTGACATTCCGTACGCTGGTATCTGGTCTCTTTTCTTACGGCATCATCGCCATTATTTTACTTTTTTTTCAACGCAACTCCTTTGTACATTACTAATCCACAAGCCTTCGTATACTATACCATAGAAAAAAACGTGACCAATCGCGCCGAAAGAACCGCGAAATCAATGAAACGGCAAACTGCCAGTTAAAGCTGAATATTTCCTTTCATTTCCTTCAGGCCGAGTAAAAACGTGATAAAACAAATCGTACTGACAAATTCTGCTCCACCCGAGTTTTCTCGGGATAATAATTAACTGTAATATATACGAACCCGATATAACTCGGGATAATCAGGCAAGCGGTTAAAACAGCTTTATTATCAAACGTGGACAAAGTATGAAATGATTATAAGTGAAATCTAAATATAATAAATGCAATGTATATTTGTTAGTTCTGTAATTTAAAAGAGAAAAATGACAGGATGTACTGACCTGTAATGCCATGCAGTTGCACCAAGCTAAAAATATACGCAGAGGAAGTTTAGCTTTATAGGATCTGTGAGTCCATAGCCGGTGGGCCCCAGCTGTGACCCCAAGACCATTTGCAAAACTTAAAAATACACCTATATAAAGACAGAAATTGTCATTAGTACAAGATTAAATAAATTTGTACATTAATTATAATTATTTGATATATTTTTCTTCCCAGACTATCGGTATTTTTTATAAACTGAGTCATAGATATATTCTTTTTTTAATAATTGTTATTTTAAGTTATATCTGTAGAAATGCTTATAAGTGATGAAAAAAGTTGTTAATTATCTGTTATTAGTTTTTATATAATGCAATAATTTACTTAAATATTAAAAGAGAAACGCATTGTTAAAAGCGTTTTGCAACAATTATTTAAATTTTTTAAAATTTTTAATACATCACTTATGTCCAGGAATTTATTATTTAAGAATTTTAAAAATAGCGCTAGATAACTAAGTGCCTTGTTTTCGATAAAATGTGATTTTTTTCATTGAAAATACATTTTGTTTAATATAAAATTTCTTAAAAATATTTTAAAATATACTAAGAAAATAGAAAACTTAATATTTAAAGTATCTCAAGAATGGAATGCCTTTCTCAATTCATTTTCACCATCTTCAATAGCTAAATAAAATTAGCTTTTGAATCTTAAAATAAAATTTTAATTATTTTCAACTTAAAAAAAGGGATTTAAAATACCGAAATATTTGAGTGAGGTAAGTTCCATTTTTATTTCAGATTTGCTTTTCATTTAAGAGATTTAAAATTTCTTTAATTGAAAATAATTGTATGATTTATTGTTATAAAGTTATAATTAATTAGGTATTTGACTTTATGTGACTTACATTTCATTAAAATTACCATATTCATATATTACACAATGTAGCAATATGTATTAAGCAAAATGTATTGGGTTGTTCGGAAAGTTGTTTCGTTTTTTATATATGAAAAAGAAAAACGTATAGCGAATATTTTATTGAATTTTATATTGTCATTTCTAGTCCAATAACTTTTATCATCTTTCTAGTCGTAGCATGATTTCATATTCATAAAGTAGTTGGTTTTCACTAGCAAAAAACTTTTTTTTTTTCTAATGGAGGGCACTTGGGAGATTAACCCTTCGCCACAAGAAGGCCGGAAACTGCTTCTCATTTATCGTTACCCAGTAGGCACCTGTGAACCAAGTCACGGAGGCAAGTAGCATTAACACCCCGTCACAGCACCACAAACTGGTTTATAGGATGGGCCACATTCATTCATCATCTGAGGAAGGAATAAGAAACACAGAGAAAGAGAAAGTACTTTCATGCCCGAGCCGGGATTCGAACCCAGGTCCTCCCCATTCATAGTCAGGTATGCTAACCACTAGACCGGGTGGGCGGCTCTAGCAAAAAAACTGATTCGGGTGGGAAAAACGAAATGACTTTCCGAACAACCGTATATATATATTTAGGATCACATGTGTTTTCTAGAAATTTAATAATAAATGTAAAAATCTTAATTGAGGAACTTTATCCATTGTTTTTGATATTTAGTAATTCGTGAAAAAGATAAATTCATTTGAAAATAAGTATATTTTGCGAAGTAGACTGTGTATGCATGCTCAAATCTTATAACAAAATTTATCCTGAAGAAACTTCTGGTAAAATTTGATAAAAATGGTTTTAAAAGCAGTTCTTGACGAACAATAATTACGAATTTTTATGAACAAGGACGGGCTCGGTGTAACCTAAAGGCGTTTTCAGAGGTTAAAATCTCGGGTCTAATTGTTACCAAATTAAGCTTTGAAAAAAAATTTTTTTTTCCATATTTCCCCTCCTATTATCCACTTACATTAAAAAGTCATTCTGGAAGGTAATTTGTTGAGGATGTTTTAAAAAGCTTTACTAGAGTTTTTTCTTATAGATTGTACGTAAAACAGCAACATATTGAATGCCAAATTGGGGCTTATTGTATGAGTTAGAATCTTGGGGTGAACTCTAAAATTAATTCTCAAAATCTTTTGTAAAAAGTACTCTTGTGTCGAACAGAGAAGAAGCATGTACATGAAGATGTTTACTGTATTTTTAATAACCCACGTGCTTTGTATCAGTGGGTTCTATGTACAGAAAAACCATAAATAAATATACAAACAAGATCTCTAAGAAAGGTCGTCATAATTATTCTGGGGGCCAAGCATGCTAAGATTGAATTTTGGAAGCCATTTTCTGAAAATTTGAGTTTACAGATTCTCCTTACTGAAAAGATTTTCTAAAGATTCAAACACGGTGTCAAATGCATTTAATTCTTTAATTAACCTCTTTTTCACCGTCTGTACTTCAAAATCTCAAACCCATTGCAAATGCTTCATTCTATTGAATATCTCTGTCAGTAGCAATGTTAACTCTTAAAAGTCCACAATTTATGTTTATAACAATATATTCCAATTATTTTTATTTTAATTGCTTCCATATTTTTACAAATACATTAAAAGGGATCATTTTCCGTTATTTAACGAACGCACTTAGCAAATTTTAATTTCTTTTACTTAACACCACTTTCTTAAAGAAACAAAGAAATGATAGATGTTTTACTCTAGGATTAGTTTCTGCAGATTTGTGGGAATAGCATAAAACAGCATAGGAAGTATTTCTCATAAATCTCACTTGAACATTATATTATACATTAAATCAGAAGCCCATGGTATATTTTTCCAGATGGCTCCTGTCTAAAGTTATACTCCAGAGAGAACTCTTAATTGCAAATGAAGCCAGAAAGCATACCATAAAGCCAGGATGTCAAGCTGGCATGAATGATGACAAGGTACAGTCCATACAGAGCTGCAGTGTGAAGGAATATGAAGAGGAAGACATTTCGCCATACTATTTGCACAGGCTCCAGGGGCTTTGTGTCGGGGTGGTGCTCACGTGGCCGCTCCTCCTCAGCAATAGAGGCAGACACAACATTCGGTGCCATTTACAAGCTATCTATAGGAATACCTGGAATAAAAATAGATATTTAAAAGAAAAAGTCAACATACAATCATTTTATTTTTCAGCAACACAATTTGTAATTAGATCAGATTATGACAAAGTCGAAAAATGCAAAACTTTTAAGGAAGTATGATCAATATAATTAAATACTCTAGGCAGTACCATGCTTCCCTGTATCCAGCCTTGAGATCGGCTCTATCAGATCAATTCTACTTGTTGAAAATTGAATAATTGATGGGTAAACGTTGTGGAATTTAAATGGCAACATTTTAAGCTATCCAAACATTGATTGGTCAACTGAAGGCCAAATCAAAATGGGGGTAGAGATATGACACTGGAATTGATAACATTCGAATTTCGAAAATACCCCAAAAATCAGACTACATCTCAATCTTATTCGTTTTGTGAATCTGTAACATTCATCTGTAAAACTTATACATAACACAAACTTAATATTTCAATTAATATTTAATGCTACTTAAGAATTAAGTGCGTGAAAAAAATTTAAGGTAATGAAAGTTCAAATTCAAATGCCTTTTCACAAATCTGTGAATTTTTTTCCCGTTTGCTCAAACATGGCTCCATGAATATTAAAACAGGAAGCCCAAGTTTAAAATTATTCTCATATTCTTATCCAGTTAGAAATTACCAACCAAATGCGCATAATTTTGAGAAAAACCTTAGTAAAGTAAGGAAAAATATATCTGTGTGTATTAATTAACGCTAGATCATTATTTATCGTGAAACTAATTTAGAACACTAATTTACTATTAATCTGAAGAAATATATCATATAAATTGAAGCTAAAGACATTAAAAAAAAAAAACAATATTGTTGGACATTGCAAAATGTAAATCATTAAAATTTTCAATGTTGCAATTTTTAATTGAAAAATTCAGTAATTTAAATCTAAAATGAATTCATTAGAATTCAAATTTCGGCGCATGGAATAATTTTCCCAATTCGAAAGGGTTTATAATTTTTAGTATCTTTGGAATGTGAATAAATCAAGATTACAGTTTAAGAAAATGCTTAACATGATTACCATGGTTTGGGTTCATTAATTTGTAGATATCTTGTAATGGAGAGTGTGTAATGTGCCCTCATTTTGTATTATTGATACTGAATACTTCAGAGTATCTTTAGTGGAAATCGGGTATCTCAATCGAGAACACTACCTACAAAGTTAAATTGTAGAATTTTACTTGCATTGCTCACAAAATTAGTTTAGGGCGGCTTCAAGTAGCCATTGTTATCGCGAGGGCATTTCTTACAGTATTATGTCGTAGAATTCTCCCCAGAAGTTTTCTTAACGATCAAATAAAGGTAGATTATTATTAATTTTGTAGCTTCATGCAGCTTTCCCTTAAGATCAGCAAAGTGATGTATCATTTGTCGAGGGCAGTGATTGGGAGGGCGACCACATTCTCCCTCACTGAGTTGATTTAGCTCCGTGGGTTTGGGAATGTGTCCTCTTTCATCTGTGACGTCCCAAGTGCCAGCTCAGGTGTGATCTCGTTCACTTGACCGTGATTCAAAATGTCGAGGCTCTTCGTGATACTTTAAACCTTTAAGGTTCGTTTGCACCTCTATGTATGTATGTATTGAAAATGTAGTTGATCCAAATACTTTGTCCAAATACTTTTTAAATCCAAGTACTTTGTCTAAGTTTCCTCAGTCTAAAATTCTTATTCCTTAAAAAGTGTTCCAAAAACTATCGAAATATTTTATGCCCGGACTAATTCCTTTTTCCTATCCCTTCAAGAAAATGTATTCTTTTTAGAATGATGTGCGTATCGACTCATTCCATTTTTGAGCTTTAACTTAAATGACTGGAAACTTTCTCTTATTTTTTTGGCAGCAGTAATTTGATTATTTCATCAGAATTATTCACTGGATCTTTCAAGACTATTTCGAAGTGTATCGAATTCTTTATTCAAATCCTAACTTCTAAAGTGAAGCATTAAAAAAAAAAGCTTTGTTTCGAAATAAGCTTCCCTTCCAATAATCTGGGTCATCGAACACGTTAAGGCGGACTAAATTTCTTGTTAAACTGTTTAATCTCGCATAATGTTCCGAAAACAACGCAGAAACTGTTCGCAGGATAAGATGCAAAAGGAATTTGCACGCTTCAGAGGCCAAATGAACGCAACTGCTATTTCTTCTCAGCAGTTAAAATAGAAGAAAGTGGGCGATATCACACTGGAAGGATTAAATTGTCTAAATTTAGAATGCACTTTAAAAATATGCCGTGCATTTCCATTTGCATCTTTTCCTTTTGATTGAAAACAAAAAAAAAAAAAAAAAAAAAAAAAAAGGAAACTCAAAAGGAAATTTATTATATTGTTGTCTTTCATGAATGTTATTTAATTTTTTTTAATTATTAAAATGAATTAGTATAAAGAAGTTAAGTGTGGTAAAAAATAGATAATATTTCAAGCTGTTATTTATTAA
>JAPDSC010032592.1:0-37783 GCA_026290005.1 Latrodectus geometricus
GCAAATATTAAACGTATTCAAGAAGAAAATTAACAGCACTTTGCGATGATCATAAAACTCTTCTAAGAACGGGGGTTATGAAAATAAAAAGTTGAAGAAAAGTAATATATTAAAAATACAATCGGAAATAAATCCATTATGCTTCTAGTTTATAATCAGCATATCAGGTTTAATGGAAAATTTATACCATAAAAACTCTTCTTAAAAACAAAGAATAATTGCTAGTGTCTTTAAGAACAGTTTATATTTATATTCTTCCAGTTTCTATTTAGATTTGCCCTAATAAAGAAATTTCCTATTTTTATTATAAATGGTTTTGCGTTTTGTAGCTGTTTATATATATATTTAAAATTTGTTTTTTTTTGATATTTTTTCACTGCCAAGTGCTCTGTCTTGTAATTAATAAGAATATTATAAAAAATTACACTATATAAAAAATTAATAAGTATTATTTTTCCTCTTGCTGTACTAGGTGTTTTTTTTATTTTTATTAATTTGAATTTTCTTAAGTTTCATTAAATAAGTTTAACTAGTACTGAGCACTTTATTAAAAACCCAGAATCATTAAATGGTTAAATGACAAAGTTTACAACAAATTTTAACACTGCACAGGATAGAATAATCAACCTGAACAAGTTTAATGGAATATCGGCCTCATTATCAATATCATCTTAATGTTTACACTTTCTATTATGCAAAAGTAGTACTCTTAAAATGAACTCAATGTTACTTTGATTCTTTAAATAATTTATGCGTGTTATAATTTAAGCATTACGTTAAGTATTCCTATAGCTAGAGAAGTGAGCGCAAAACACGGGAGATAAAAGTGCTGAAACGAACTCATGAAAAAATGTAAATATTGGACATTTCGCTGTTCAATAGAACATCTCTTTGTTCAACTCCCCGTCTGGGCGCGATGATTTGGCAGACGAATGATTAGCGCTCTTGCTTTCGGTTCAACAGTTTGTGAGTTCGAATCCCACCTTCCCCTTTAAGCCACAAATCGCATTCTGATTATCCTTCATACGCAGAAAATGATCGATGAGGGACAAACACCAAACCTCGTTTGTGTTCTGATAGGAAACTCCACAGGTTATTAACAACTGCAGGGGCAAGCATAGCTAATTGATTTAAGTTTTTGCAGCATCTAAAAATTCGATTTTTTTTAAATTTTTGGAAATAAATTATTATTTTGATTTTATGCGAATTGTTATTAACGAGAAATACTTAATTAAAGGTATGATTTAAGATATTTTTTTCTTTGCTATTCAAGTAGAAAAAGAAGAACTGGGTACATTACAACGATGTCTGTTGACGGAAGGTCAACAGACATCATTGTAATGTATCCAGTTATTGTAATGTACCAGTAAAAATTTATTAGTGAATATTAAAAGATTTTATCAAAACCATGCAATTTCTTAAAGATTTTTCCAAAAAAATTTTCATTTTGTAGAATTAAGTTTTCAATTAATAGAAACAATGCTTAAAAATAATCTGTTTGTAATCATTGTTATACCTGACTTTTTTTTTTTCAAAGTCATCATAATTGCTGAAAATTTCACGAGAAATTCCCCTTTACTTCAGTAGAAATTAATTTTCTTACTGAAAATGTAAGAAAACTTTAAATAATAAAATGCCAGTTGGAAATTTTGGCATATATTTTTGAGAGTTTATGCTTTGAAAAAACATTGCCAATTAGAGCATATTTTATAATATCTATTAAGAAAATAAATATATTCAAAAAATTATAATTTTTAAATTAACAATAATATACAATAAAATTAAAATTTTTTTGTTTTAAAGAATCGAAAATTCATTCCTACTATTCGTCAATATTTAATAATGATCTCTTTAAAATATATTAATAAGTTGCTGTAAATTATCTTCAGAAAGGGAAATTGTTTTTAATAATTTTCTATCATTTTGTTCAATCAATGTTTGAATAAAATGATAGAAAATTATTGAAACATCTTCATCGGACCTTTTAAGCAGTACGTTATTATTTTTTGTAATACCATAGCATATTTTAGTGTACATTTAAAATTATAGATGGCAGCACTAAAGTTAAAATTCGATGGAGATAGCGAGAGAGAGAGATATTATGTTTTTAATTTATTTATTTTCTTTTTTGTAAACGCAGACCACACATTAAAAGTATTTTTTGTAATTGCAAATATATTTTTTGATGGTTAAAAATGTCGGAAAAATTCTATTACCGATGAGCGGCTAGCCGCCATTTCTTTTGGCGACAAAACCGTCTCCGAAGAGATAGGTGTTTTGGGAGGGGGAGAAAGGGGGAAGATATATTACAAACCTAAAAGAAGGGTTACTCTGATAAAGGGGCGTGGTCACAGATAGGGACGGAAAACAAAAAATAGCATGACACAAACAGTGAACTAAAAATTAGCACAAATCTCAGTAAGAAATGTAAGAAATTAAAAACAATAAAGATAGGTACAATTTGCATTCACAATTTTCTCACAATAACCAGCACATAAATTAACTTCGATAAGCATAGTTTTAAAACATTAATTTTTATTATTTTATTGTTTAGTAATTAACTTTTATCTTTTTTATTGTTAATAATTTATTTTAATGTAATAATTTTAACTTTTTTTATTTGAAAAAGTTTTTGAAATTTCACAGTTATAACGGAATATATAGGGATATAGTATTTTTTTTTTAATATAAATCATTGGGTATAAAAGTTGAGGAAAAAAAAAAAAAAAACATTACACGAAATCATTAGTAACCAAAAGAGAGGCAGTTATTTTTCAAGAAATTCTTTCACAAAATGATGCATTGTTTAGCAAGTAAAATTGAATTTATAAACATATTTAACATTGAGTAATCTTCTTCTTGAGCTTGTCAGATATGTGGCACCTCTGCATTGTTGCATTTTGTACCATAACATTGAATATTACATGAATTAAGAAAAACTGTAATATTTTAAATTTTAATTACAATACGTTTATTTTTATTATAACAAATAGGTCAATACTTCCCTTCTTAATGTAATAATTATGTTAAAACAAAACATTAATTAATTAATCTATGTTATGATATATAAATTAAAATTACTTAATAAAAGGAACAACTTCTGATCTTTTACAAATTGAGAATGCAGTAAAATTATACATACCCCAATAGCATTTTGAAAAAGCTCCTTCTACTGCTGGCAACATTTTTATAACATAGAATAAATAATTATCTTTGATTCTCACCCTATATTGTAACTTATGTTTTTTAAAGTTATTTTCAAAATTGTGTTTTTTAATTGGAAACGAAAGGGAAATTTATATCAGAAATTAAGTAATTTATTAAGTATGGAGTAGAGAAATGTTTAAGATATATTTTGGTTTCTTGTTGAATTGTAATTCTCGATTAATTAAAATTATGACGAAGTGTCTGTTGTAATACCTTCTTAGTTAGAGAGCAAGTTTTTGTAAAAATGGATGTTATTTATGTTACTGATTTATCTTTATTGGTCGTTGTTTCTCCAATGCAATATTGCATTGCAACTGATGATTTTTTAAGGTGCCCGTCATTGCTCAGTTAATTCGAAATCTGAGTTTTCATGAAGCAATATATGTTATTGATTAAAATTTACTGAGCAATTGTTAATGTTATTCGTAATGTTATATACGATGCATATTTTTACCATGTTTATATATTCATTTGATTAATTAAATATAATAATTAAATATATAAAATTATATTAAAATAATTAATATAAAAAATAAACATATAGTATTGACCGCGAATACGAATATTTATATTCATTTTTAAAATTATTTTATGTTTGTTTTAAAATATTTTTGTAAATATTTAAATTCATTTTCTGGTATTTAACTTTGTATTATTTTTGATACAAATATATATATATATATATATATATATATATATATATATATATATATATATATATATATCTATATATATATATATATATATATATATATATATATATATATATATATATATATATATATATATATATCAAACAATACTACTAGACATTAATAAACTAAGAATAATGCATACTAAAATTTCAAAATATCACGAAATAAAAATAAAGATACTTACAAATCTTAATAATTCTTCAGTAGACATACTTACTATTTTTTAACCATCAAATTTAGCAAAATTTTAAAAATTATACTAATTTTACATTTGCTAACTTACTTATAAAAAGTAAAGAAATAATTAGCATATATAATGAAAATTATACACTATATTCTCCTCTACACCACCATGAATACTCATCATAATCTTTCTTTCAAATACTGCAACAGTATTTGCCTCCAACTCACTTATTACCCCGGTCTCAGATGCATATACCAACTCAGAAGCTCCCATAACAACAACACTACCTCATTAACTCACCTCATATTGAATATTACAACTGTTTGAATCGAAAGAAATTTTGTTAAGTGTTTTCTTCCATCTTTTCATTAACAAGGGACGGCGTATGCAAAGAAAATTTTTACTGAATTCAAAAGAATTAAATATTTTTGCTTTTGAATTTTTTTTTTTTTTTTTTTAAGCATTCTTATTTTTGAACAATTTAAACTTCACTGTTTCGAAAATTACCTAAAAATTAAAATAAAATTCCTGCTGTTTTTTTCGGGGGGGGAGGAGGATATATTAAAACATGATAACGATAATAATTTATGTCATTTATTATTTTTAGAAGTCAATTTTATTTGATGAAAACTGAACTCGTTTGTATTCAAAGAAATTGAATATTTTTGGTTTTGAATTTCTTTTTAAAATATCCTTATTTATGAAGTATTTAAACTTCACTATTTCGAAAATTATCGAAATATTAAAATAAAATTCCTGCTGTTTTTTTTTTTTTTTTTTTTCCTAGGGGGTGTATATTAATACAATTTATTTTTAGAAATACAATTTTATTTGATGAAAACTAAATTCGTTTGCGCGTTATTTTCATTAATAACTTCTACTCTCCTTTATTTGACACTGACTCAAGTTGTTCTTGTCCTTGTACAATACAAGTAGTTCGATCACGTGTTTCATCATCGATCTGCTAGAGAAAAAATTAATTATAATTAAATATTAAATTTATAATTTTGAATTAATGATATAATTCCAAATTATAACTAAATATCAAAACGTAAAATGAAGCTAAGTGTAATCATCATGTGACAGTCATTTTTAAATATGGTTTACGGCAACATTTCTCAACCAAATCTTTTTTTTTGCACTTCTTTTTTTTTTAAAATTTTGAGGCATAATGTAAAATTTACTATTCTACTTTTTTAATTTATTTTAATTTATTAACGTCTTTTTTTAATTTATTTAATTATTTTTTTATATACTAAATAAATTAAAAAACATTTAAATATAAAAAATAAATTAAAAAACAATTAGTATCACACACATATTGTTTTCTTATGAAATAAGGGCTAAGGAGCTCTACCATTTTTGTATAGATGGCTCTACTGTTGAAAATGAATTTACTGACAATTTTAAGCAATTCTTTATTTTATCATTGAGGATTTTTATTCTTTAAAGAAACTCAATAGCATTCTTTTATTTCCTTTTCTTTCTTAAGTTTAAGAAAATTCACCCTGAAGATTATTAAGGTTGTAAATAAGTTCCAACATCTTTTCCTAATGTTTTTATTGGTAGAGAAGATGTCTTCCTGACGGTCACAATAAAAAAAACATCTTCTGTCGCCACAGTTTAGATTATTAAGGGCACTCTCTGAAACTTGAGCGGGGAATCTTTCACAGAAAAGGACGACTCGTGAGAAATCTATCCATCTTTCTTGAGACCAAAGACACACCCTCGCCTCTAGCAATTTACACTATGAATGGTTTTTGACCTTCCCTTTACAAAGCAGACACAAATGGTCCCGTCTCTGTCTTCTACAATGAAAGTAGTCTACAATAGCAACGTGAACAATAGCAGATTTCCCTCACTACCAACTAGTAAATTCTTAAGCCCATTACATCTACCCGCTACAGTTTTTCCAAGTAACTTCAAACATCCGACTCCATTACTAAGAAGTTCATTGATTAGAACACCAATCTTTCAGTTCGAATTTAAAGAAATTTCTCCTATTATACAACTTATTTGTTAAATTTTTATTTACTGAAATAAAAATATGTTTGTTTACTACAATAAAAAGCACAGAAAATTGAGTAACAGTTTATTTATGTAGATTTCCTTTGCATTGTTGAAAAATTTAACTGAATTTCAGAAGTAGGATTTGGCAACGCTTTTTATTCAAGAAAATTCCTTTACTTTCGTTTTTAATCGTTTGCTTATTTTTTATCATTTGAATATCGTATTTTTAATAGTTTGAATTAAATCTTTGAATTTTTTTTATCCTATCAAATTTTTTAAATGTTGAAATTTTTTATAATTGTTACATATTTTAATCTCATTATTTAAAGGCAAAATTAAAAAATGCTATAGAACTTATAAAGAATTTTCTGTTTCGACCTAACCCTAGATTTAAGGACTTCTTATATACAGTATTCTACGAAAAACAAACAAGCATTAATTTGATGCATGAACGAATTCATATATACTGAATTAGGTGTATCAAGAGCTAGGCAATTTGTGTAGCGCTGTGCATCATTTATGAGCAAATGAGGCTGCTGTGGTAACTGCATATATAGCGAGTACTGTGGTTTCTATGAATTAGTTGTTGGAATTGCCAGTTGCCAGTATAGGTAAACTGCCTAATTAAAAGGTGCCTTCGGTCGCGGACAAATCATAGGTGCGCGAAGCATGGGTCATTCAATTTCCGAAATTTTCAGACAGCTAGGATTTTCAGGGTGGACAGTCTAAAGAGTATATAAAGAATACATGGATAGTGGACACAAAAAACTAGCCATCGAGCAAACTGCGAAGGACAATTAGCTTTGACATTAGGTAGTGAGAGGCGTCTCAGGGGTATTGTTCGCAGCCAGTGAAGCCAAACATTAGCTCAAATTACCAGCCAATTGAATGATGGTACCAGTTGTAATGTCAATGAATGGACTGTGCAATGCTCGCTTCCCTGGTATCTGGGTTTCTGGAGTTGTCAATTTACGAGAGGACCAATGCTCAATGCTCTCCATCACCATCGGGCGTCTTGCCTGCGCAAGAGAGCACAAACTGGAGTGATGAGTCTCGCTTCTGACTATTTATCGCCTACAAGAGGCTGAGAATATGGCGTCAGGCTCATGAAGCCGAGGGTCTTGCATGGCAGGTTGGAATTGCACAAGGACAGGGTGACTCAATCATGGTCTGTAGTGTTTTTTCATGGCACTGTTTGGGATATTTGGGATATCAACCTCTCTTAATGCAATTTGGTAAGTAGAGTTCCTGGGTGATCACCTCCATCTGTTTTATGCTGTTCTGTCATCCGCACAGTAATGGAGTTTTCCAGCAAGACAACTCTACCTCTTATAAGTCGGGTTAGCAACTAGCTAGTTCGATGAGCATTTATCTGACTTTTATGCCATAAATTGGCCACCTGAAAGCTTTGCTTCAATCCTATTAAGCATCTTTGGGATGTTTTGGAGCAAGGTGAGAAAGGCCATCATAATCCGCCAACAAACCTTTCACAATTGTGTACAACTTTAACCATTATTTGGCAAGTCATTCCGGTGGAACGTTTCCAGAAACTTGTTGAATTTATGCCTCATCATGTGTCAGCCATCATCAAGGTCAGAGGAGGCCCAACTCGTTACTCGGTGGTTATCCCTAATTCAGTGGAACTTCAGTGTATTTAAAGAGAAAACAATTACATAGTAAGTAATAGAATTTAACACTACAATTAAAAAAAAACGAAATATGAATTTATAGAAAGTTTTTGTCATTGAATAATATTTTAGTACGCAACTTCAATATCCTGTATTTATTTTACGCATTTTTTACACAGATTCTCAAATTCACTTTGCAATTCACATTCTGCATTTTGTTCTTCCTACAGTTATTTTTCGGGTTAATTTCAATTGAAACAGCACACAGCACTATCAATCTCGTGTTCATAAATTGTTGTCATTTTTCTATAAGGTAAAACTAAATTACTGAAAATTTTATGCATTTTCGTAAGAGTATTCCACATAGAGAACTTTAACATTTCAAAAGTTTTGAAGAAAATAAACTTCAATCTTTATTTACATCGTTCGACGGATGAAAGTCGGTTCGAGAGATAATATGAAAATGTGATCAGTTTTTATAATTTTTCTGAAAAAATTTTAAATACATCAAAATGAGGTACACATAAACCAGTATTAATAAAATATATAAAATAGATTAGGTGAAAAAAATTATTCCAAAATCGTCCCAAACTATATTATGTTATTGAAAAAAAATTTACAAAAATGAAATTGGTTTCGATTTCAGAAGGAAATTATTTTAAGTAAAAATATGGAGATATTGCTTTCTTACAAATATTCACCAGGAATTTTTTAATAGAAAACCCTTCAAAAAATATTTCATTTTATATTCTTGAATTTATAAATAATTTTCTTATGAGAGGTATAGCATCGAAATTACCAGTTTTGTTCTTACTTGAAAACAAAGTGCAGATTAAATAGATTAGATTCCGATCAATAACAATACGATAATTTGTTTACCTGAAACAAAGCGGATCAAATGCAATTTTCTTAGTCAGAGAATATGTTTAGTCAGTATACATGACATTTTTCTGAAAAAGTCGCAATTTTCAATCCATAAGGCAAGACGGTGTAGTATAAATTATTATTTTCTATACAACAAAAATGTTATCGCCAGGCTTACCGATATAATATACTATATGAGCCGACGTTTCCGATGGAAAACGAGTATCTAGAGTTTTAGATTGGAAAAAAATTATATTTATTCTATATATATATACATACATATATATAACGGTTTATAAACCATATGTTACTTGATTAGTTTTGTTCACATGTAGAGCATTTAAAATAACTATTCGGAAGTATAAAAAAAACTACTGATTCGATACTGTGTACTTCTTTATTCTTCCTACTACCAGCTGTTATGTATATCCAAATTTCTTTATAAAGTCTGATAGGCCCTCAATGGAGTTTAGGTGTAACTCTTTAGGATATGGATTATCTAGAGTAGTGAATCTTGTAAGGGCAAGAGCATCACACTCATATAGTATATGATGAGCTTTTGGATTGCATTTCTAAAAAGAGTGAAAGAATCACTCTGTTCTAAAAATGAGCATAGTTCCAAAGTTGGATGTTTTGTGGTATGATACTCAAAATATCGGTAAAGTAGCAAACTTAACAAATTCAAATCAAAATTAATTGCGGCTTAAATTAATTACGAATGCTGGAATTTTGATAAAGTATGCATTAGTTAAGCAATTGTAGGCTTCATTACTGGGCACTATCATTTCAGGAAACACCTTCATACAATGGGACTTTTTAAACAAGAACCAATTTGTAGGAAATGCCACGCAGGGATAGAATCAGCTCATCATATCCTATATGAGTGTGATGCTCTTGTTCTTACAAGATTCACTACTCTAGGTAATCCACATCCTAAAGAGTAACTCCTAAACTCCATTGAGGGCCTATCAGAGTTTATAAACAAAGTAGGTGACCCAAGACAATGGAACTAGGAAAATAAATGGGTTTGGAGCATGGTACAAAATGAAACAATGCAGAGGTGCCACACATCTGACAAGCTCAAGAAGAAGAAAAAGTAATAAATCCTACTATTTTAAATAACTTTTTTCCATGGAATTGAAGTGGAACTATTTTTATCATATTTCCAGTGGCAACAAAAACAACAAACAGAACTTTAGCAGTCATGAATTGAGGCATTTTTTTTCCAAGAGCCACAACAATATTCGAAATTATAGATGAATTTTGCATAGATATATTTTTTATTTCCTTTATTTAAATTTTTTTTATCACTTTATAGCTCATTAATTTTATTATATATATTCAATGTGTGTAGTTTAATTGTAGTTCCTATATACAAATGCATTTTATTAAAATTTTAATTAATAAAATAGTTATCATTCATTATATCATTACTTCAGTTTAAGACAGTGTAAATATAAGTTATTCTCAATAGAGTTATGCTATATATATATATATAGTCAATATGCAGTGTGTATTTTCAATCTGTCCTAACATGTTGTTTATCCCCATAAGTCCCCATTACAAGTCCCCATAAGCGTTAGGAGGACGCATTTGACCGTCGGCGAAAATATTCGGAACTGAAAATGCGGGATTTCAACTGATTCCGTAAATTAGCCAAACATGAAGTGAGCATAATAGCTGGATTTCTTGATAGGTAAACCGAACCTCTTCCCAAGCACTCTTTACAAAGAAATGATTTCCATTGTAAAGTTTGCCGCCGGACGGTAATAAGAAGGCCGACCGCACAATATACACTGCGATTCAATGGGAATGTTGGGGGTGGACTATAATTGGCGACGAAAAGAACTCTCTTCTCTCAGCAGGTATATCTCAGCAGGATGGAACTGCTTGTTCCCGATGTCAAACATTAGAAACACATCCATCAAGTTTCCAAAGCAGACGTTTATCCGGTCTTTTAAAGTGAGGCATTCATAGAGATTTATATTATAAGCCAAAGCAGATAAGTGAAGAAAGAAATGTCTTTCAGCTCTTCACTATTCAAAGGATTGAGTTAACAAAAGAGGAGTAAACAACCCTAAATTATTTTGAATCATAATCTTAGCCCCTAAAAATGTCAAATTTTTAGGGGCTAAGGTTATGATTTAGTTCAAATTCTTAAATTAAAAATTACTACATATATAAGCACAATACATTACTCTATTGTAAAAAAAGATATTAGAAATATGTTTTTTATATTAGATAAAGGAAAAAGTAATCCATTATTTTTTCGATAAAAATCTGCTATAAATAATATCTCATAAATAGATCAATAAATTTTAGATTTACGCATTAATCGAAAGGTGACATTAAAAAAAAAATTATTTGCTTTTTTTTGTTTGGTACATTCATTTATGAGTTAAAGAGTGTTAAAAGTAGAATTCAGCAAAGAGAAAAATTCGGCAGATTTTACAATTTTTTCTTTGATAAAGGTGAAAATACAAGCTAGGCGGCTGAAATTGTGAATGGTGTTTATGGTCCCGATACTGTAACAGCCAGTTATGTGCAATTTTCGTATCATCTATTGGGTTCATGTATTTTTAATGTTTAAAATGCATCTTTTACGGGTGCATAGTCGTCAAAAGTCTATAAAATAACAAAAATTATAGAAGTTTACAGAATTATAGAACCGTAGCATCTCCCAGAACCTAAAGATAGATCTTAAAACAGTTTTAAACCTTTTATGGTAAGAGAATCACAGAAATAAGTTACTTGAAGTTCACGTAGAAATAATGGCTATTTTTTTCCCCAATTTTGAGATTATACTGATAGATTACATAATTTAAAAATTGTCTTTCGTTTTATAAACTGAAAAACATTTTATTAAACAGAAAATAGAAAACAAGTATAAAGTGTCCGATTCGCCAGTAAGCGAAAGTTAATCATCCGAACCGAAATACATGAAATGTTGACGGAAAATATTTGGAAAAAAATAGAGAAGTCATTCGCGAGGAATTATATAAAAAATAATAGTTTATGGCAATATTCTAAAATTGTTCATTAAGTTACAATTTTATAACCTAAAATTGAAATTTTAATTTATTTAAATTAAAGCTATGCAGTTTTAGATTACAAAATTTCATAGTCCCTTCAATAAAAACTTTATGTTGATTGAAAGATTATATTATATCTGTCAATTTATTGGATACGGCTAAAATTAATTTCTCTTAAGAAATATTGTAACAATGTACTAATTCAAATATTTTAAACATCCAAATTAAGTTAAAGGTCATTTTATATATATACAGATATACATCATTCCAATATTTGAAAACTGGGATACTTTTTAAGATTTGTCAAATTAAGTTCCAATTACAAAGTGAATGTATTCACACAGTGTATCACTATTATTTTTTCTTATATGTGATTTATTAATTGTGTTATTTGTTTACTCTGTTTCATATTTTTTTTGCAAACTCAATGTTTTAAAATCACTAAGCACGTAAGGTCACATCAAGTGTGTTAATTGTGACAAATTGATTAATTGATCAGTGGTGCGATCAGATGGTTTTTAAATGGTAAAAACTTTGAGCTCAACATTTTGAATTTTAATTAGCAAACTAAAATTGTTGTGTGTGTTAAACATAGTATTTAAAATTAAACTTTACAAATAACAACAAATTATTAGTTTTCTATTAAAGTCTTTTGCAGAAATATATAACTTATGTTAATATATATTATAATTAATGCGTTCTATAGAGAGTTGTGTTATTTTTTTCTACTTATAATACATTTGCATAGATATATAACACATTAATTTTCATGGAAAATAAATAAATCAATGACTTTAATGAAATATTTATTCTGTTTCTTAATTCTTATTCCAAGTTGGATTGAGAAAAACGTCATACAAATTTGAATGAAATCTTGTATCTATATATTTACATATGGTTAAGACACATAGTTAGGTTTATTTTGAAATTTTGATTGTTGTATTTGTAGTTAGATTAAACTTTAAAGGTAATTTGATTTCACTGTAATGTTGCTTATACCACCAAACACAATGTTCCGGAATTTCACTTGCTTAAAATGGAATAGAACGGTTCCTTTTTTGGTTCTTTAAAATTATAATGTATGCTTAATTTTTGGAAGTAGAAAATATATATTAAAGGCATCTGATCCCAAATTTTCCTACATTTCTAAAGTGTAGTTATTTATATTTTTAAATATAACTCTTTTTTCTTTTCTAAAAAAAAGTAATGGGGTTGGTTGTTTTTGCCCATTCCAGCGAATGTGTTTTTGGTTTTTCCTCTATGCCACCAATCGGAAAAAGCTTAGGAAAGCAAAGCTAGGTTTCATTTTGAAATATCGACTGCAGTATTTGTAATTAAGTTAAATCTTAGTAATACTAATTAGTCTCACTGTAATGTTGCTTATGCCACGATGCACAACATTCTGGAATTCCTCTTGTTTAAAAAATGGAAAAACGTGGTTCTTTTCTGTCTTTTAAAATTATAATGTATGGATAGTTTTTGGGAGTAGAAAAAAAATATTATAGGTATGAATCCCGAATTTTCCTATATTTCTAAAGTATTTATATTTTTAATAATTTTTTTCCTTTTCAAAATAATAATAATAATGTTTGATTGTTGTTACCCACTTTGATGAATATGTTTTTAGTTTTCCCAGTATGCCGCCAATCGGAAATAAATTTTCGACTTCAGTATTTAATAGTTTCGTAAGTAAGGGAAATTTTCAAACATTCAGCAACTCAATAGATTTTGTTTATTTGATCTACTCCTGAAATCTCACTTTATTTTACAAAACAGCGATTTTGTTTGACAAAGATCGGTTAATTAGTAAATATTGTTAACATATATATTTAGCTGATAGCTATTTGGTAAAATATCGTCAATTTTCCAAATCACGATTCTTTCCCTGAAAAACAAATACACAAGTACTCAAGTACACTATATGCCAGATACAGGCAAGGTGGAGGGCTTGGCTCGTTTACTTGTTCTCTAAATTCATCTTCCTCCCAACAATAGAAGCATCCTCCTCCAGACATTTTCTCTAGATTATAGTTCAAGACAAACCGTAGCTGTCGGGTTTCCAAAACATATTGACATGTGTCTAATGTCTACTTCCAGGAATCTTTCAATACCTTATTAAGTACAGGGAACCCTTAATAAGGGACAGACGTGAGGGCTTTTTGTCAGCGTGGACAATGGAGACTTATCATAGAACACGTTGCAAAATAGGGAGGTTGGCAGTTTGTGGACAAAAGATGAGTTATGACCTCAGTTCATTCACTAACTTGTCAGATGACACGTGATGTTTTGGCGTAAAACCGCAAAAGTACTTTCTTCCTTTATTTTCACTTTTTTCGATCTGGTTTTCTTTTATCTTCACTTGTTTTTAAGTATTCTTAAGGGCTTCTAAACATAAAAAAAAAATATCTGGTAATTTACTTTTTCTCATACTTGAGTACAGTTCCGTCGACCACGAAAGTTGGCACAAATGTTGCCAAATTGGCTCCAAATTATTTCACATTGTCCCTTAGATAATACATATTATTTGTGATATAATGAGAATATAATCAGAACATGCGATTAAAAATTTGTTGCACAATTCATCTGCAAAAATAACAAAACATTAAGATGTTTTCAATTCATTATTTTAACAAAATTATATAAATGGAAGACCTAAAAATAATAATATTATACTAGGAATAACGTACTTTATTCTATTTCTTTGCATCAATAGTCAATAAACCTGAATGCAGTCAAAGCAGAAGTATAGGAACTCTTCAATCAAATTACTTTTCGAATAGTTTATCGTTCAATAGTCATTTTTTCACAGAAGGGCTATTAGACCGGGATCTACAGCTTAATGTTAATTCTGAACCACTATAGACATCAAGCCCTCATCTGTGTTCTTTGAACCTACGAACTGTTGAACAGAAGACAATAGCATTAAACATTCGGCTGTCAGCTCAACACATTACGAATGGATATTTGCTTTTCGTAATTTTTATCGTTGCAGAGTTTTTAATATTTGCTTAATTTAAAGTGAAATTTCACATCAAGCTTGTTATAGTCTTTTTTTTTTATCAGATGTTAGAATTGCATATTTTTAAAAATGCTTGACCTCATTCTGTTCAGTAGTAGAATCTCTATATATATATTTTTTTTTTTTATCATTTTGTGGTGTAATAGCTGAGAAATAATTCTTGGAATTTAGGTCTTGTATAAAGAAATTTAAATTATTTATCAGTTATTTATTTAAATAGTTTTCTATTGATGGGAAACAATGGAGTTATTTGGCACTGTAATGATTTCAGCGATTACGAGTTGGTACTGTGGACACAGCGAGACAACAGTAGACATTGTTTTTTATGAGAATTATGGTGTCGATGGTGAAAGTTAAAAGTGTTTTTCGTTTATTATAATTTCATGCAAATTTATGTGTTCTATGCATTCTTAAAAGATAATAAATAATTGGATGCTAACTAATGTGTCCTCAATTTGCGACGTAAATTTAATTAAATATCCCACAGCGCTTTTATTTCTGTGGTTGGCGCGATTCTTTGAATGGACCCTTTAAATAACAAACACGATATCAAAGAAATTGCGAATAAAAATTTTGCCTTTTTTCAACATCTCTAAGCGCTTTCATTATTGACTATTATGGAAGTATCAATCATGTGACCGCCTCTCTTTGAATAGGAATTTGTTGTGATATTGTTTTGTGAGTGAGATGAAATAAAGTTAAAATTTTAATCACTTCTTTAAATATCGTTGTTTATTTCTTTTAATTACATTTTAGAACTTACTTTATTGTTCAATAGCATTCTGATCAATAAACCCGTGTAATGATTATACAACATAATACTTGTAAAGATCATCCAGTTTGGTGTAAATAATATTAATAAAACATTCTTATCATAATTTGTTGTTAAAATATTTTTCTTCTGACACTATTATTTTTGGTATTCTAAATTATTTATAATATTTTTAACTTTTAAAATTACATTGAGTTTTCGGTTTATAATTCGAAAAAAATAATCTTAACTGAATTTAAGAATAAAATCTTCTTTCAAAATATTATCCAGACTCGAAACGTTCTTATTAAACTCTCAGAATTCTTTATCTGCTCCAAATACTTGGTGTATGTGTGTTTTTGTCTAGTATTCCGTCAGCCTGACAATACTGAAAGAGATTATGCGTAAACTTCAACACTGCTTGAATAGTACACAAGACAATTAAACAATTATAAGCAATTTTCTTCTTTGTAATTATCACTGAATTTCACATATTTTTTTTCATTCCTTACTCTTTTAATGATGATTCACAGATCTTTTAATGAATAATTACTCTTTAAATGATTATGAATCTAAAATTTAATTCAGTTCAATTTATTATTAAATTTTAAATTATAAATTATTCTTATGAAACTTTGTATTCAAATGAAACAATATATGAATGAATAGATATAATTTTTTAACTAAAGAATAAATTTAATAATTACTAATTATTTAACTAAATCTCCTTAAGGAACTGGCAAATGGGAATAAAATTATTCTTATTTGGGTGCCAGGACATATAGGAATAGAAGGTAATGAAATAGCTGATGAACTTGCAAAACAGGGATCCTCTTTCAATCCAATAGGAATGGAACCCTTTTGTAGGATCAACATGAAGACTACAAGGAAGGCCATTCAAAAATGGGAAAAACAGGAGATGAACAAAGTTTGGCGTGACTCTCTTGGACAGAAACATGCAAAAAGCATGATTTTCAACTCATCTGAGAAAATTGCATCTAAAATTCTTAGACTCCCAAGATTGAAGACTCAAGCAATTGTAGGCTTCATAACTGGGCACTATCATTTCAGGAAACATCTTCATACAATGGGGCTTTTTAAACAAGAACCAATTTGTCGGAAATGCCACGCAGGGGTAGAATCAGCTCATCATATCCTATATGAGTGCGATGCTCTTGCCCTTACAAGATTCACTACTCTAGGTAATCCATATCCTAAAGTGTTACACCTAAACTCCATTGAGGGCCTATCAGACTTTATAAACAAAGTAGGTGACCCAAGACAATGGGACTAGGAAAAAATTGGGCTCGGAGCATGGTACAAAATGCAACATTGCAGAGGTGCCACATATCTGACAAGCTCAAGAAGAAGAAGAATTATTTAACTATGTAAATTAATTAGTGATTTTTGCGGTAGAGCAATTTAAGCAATAGCGTCACTCTGTAACCACGCTTGTGAACTATTGGAAAACAGTTTTAGCTAAAAATGATTGTAATCAACATGGATGGAATTTGAACTCAAAACCACCGGATGGAAGACATACAACAAAATTCTGACCTTATATGACGTTAATTTAATTTACAATGCATACAAATTTCAAAGACAAAATCCAAAATGTTTTGAATTACTCTAATATGGTTCCCAATTACGTGTCTTAAAACAAAGATTTTCATGCGTAAAAATAATATGCCTCTGACATAGAAATGTTTTATTTATTACAACTGCATTTAAATTAATAAGTATTTTCTTAAATTAGATCAGAACTCACAAATTGTTGGAAGAGCAAGAGAATTCAGTGCTTTTTCGATCTTCACGGGGTGAACTAGAACTTTTGAGACCACACAAGTGGACCCCCTGCTTCAGAGGATTTAAATTTCGCGGTTGAGTGTAATAATGAAGTGGTGGTTTGTAGTGCATTCAGAGCCCATTATCCCTTTCAGTTAAATCTCCAGCAATCGACTAAAATACATGAGCCGCACCCCCCTCACAAAAGACGATTACAAACGGGGAGCTTCTTTATGGATCGAATTCATAACAAAGCGTAATCCATCCATTATTTTTTTACTTCTTAACCCCTCCTTTGTCGGTGATTAAATGTGGTAGCTTCTTGCCATTGGATCTTTTCACGCTAGATTAAACATAGAAGATTATCTATATGTAGCCGACTACCATTTATCAACAAAACGCAATACAATGAGCATATTCTAACTGTGTTCGAATGAGGCAGTAGTTTTGATCAGAACTTTTCAAGATTATATATTTCCACTCTGGAAACTACTTGAAGCAATTTGTTTGAAAAGGTTAAATATGCCGTGATCACAGCTCATAGTTTTGAGTGTGATCGGGTGATAAGGCTGGTGGGAGAGAAATTAAAAATATAATGGCAGACTAGTTTATACTTGATAACAACACGATGAAATCATGTCTGCAAAAAGTAAAGTACTAGAGTATATTAAAATTATGTAAATAGATAAATTCTGGATAAACCATGCTTTCTTTGGACCAATAATCCCACAGTTTTATCTGAATGTTATTGACCAGCTAGAAATGAATGTTTAATTTCCTCTTTCTGTCGAAGTGGGAGCATGGGAGTTTTCCCAAAAGTTTTCTTTCATGTAATATGTGAATACGACAGTTTATGAATGAAAGAATTTTCCGGAAGTCAGTTTATGCAATGGATATTAAAATGCCCTTCAAAAATCTCAGACAGGCTGTCCACAACGCATTTGAAATATTTGAAGTTTCGGAATTTTGAAAAGGAAAATAAAGAATGATATTTTCATGAGGATAATGATGGAGTGTAAAAGGAGGAGACTAATATCATAAGCCCAATATCTTGATACTATCAATAAGCTCTCTCAAAAGGCAACTCGTAGTACATGTTCAAATGCCTTTCTACGGCCTTCACTTGTTTGGCTATCAAGTAAACTTTCTCATATGTGAAAAATCCCAACATTAGTTATCACATGGAAATTTGTTCGAGTGGAAAGTAATTTGAATTTTCATAATTTATATTTATGTGGTTTTGTTGAACAAGTATATACTTAATTTTCTTATTTGCGTCCTTCCTTTACATATTTTTAAAGAAACACAGAAACGTAATATTTATAAAAACATAATATATTCTTACTTCAATTCCTAATCAAGTATTTGTTTACAGTGGATGTTTGCAGGTCATATTTACCGGGGGGGGAGGGGGCAGTTTATAATGTGAGTGAGCACCATCAGGCTTCCCTATACCAAGTCCAAAGTTCTGTCGGTTAAATGGAAGAGGCCGAGAGGAGTCTTGATAATTTAGAAACAGGGACAAGCAGAAGACCCCAAGTATTTCAACTTGCATCCCCAGAGGTCTCACTGAGATCATTCCACTGAGAGAACATTGCGATCACGACCTATTTAAGGTGCCTTAGTCCCCTTTCGTGAACTCGACGGATTTCCAGCTAAGTCGGGATTCAAACTCGCTATTTTCGTTTAATGAGATCGACGCCCCAACCACAACCAAGCCACCGCAACTCTAATTCTCAAGCAGAGTAGAAGACGAGTTTTCTATTTACATATATCCATTTTATTCTTCTTTCTTATCTCCATGTCTAATAATATACTAGACGAGGTCCATGAGTCCATTTACTTTAAGAAAATCGAAAACAAACAAAGGAGACCTGAATAGGTCCTTAAGAGACAACCCCAGGCACTCAAGGATATGAGCCGGTGATGGCGGTTCATTATGACATTTAGGACAATTCGGGTGAACCTTGAGACCTCTCTCGAAAGTAAGTCCTCTCAGGTGTCCACTGAAGAATCTGGAAAATATTGTCTGGACATATCTATCACAATCAATAGAAGGGATCTTCCAGGACAATCTACTTGATACCAGGAAAGACTCGGGATATGGTTGTATAAATTATTATATTAATACAAAGCCTGTTACAGAAAATAGCATATACAATTTGAGTTGATGTATTACTTGTCGAGTAGCACCTGATAACCTAGGTACAGATCAGGTGCTTTGTCACGTATATGTCTATGTCTATACAATTTAATCTGGTAAAAACATTCCTGGGTTAGGAAAAGGGAATTCTGCTGGTGTTCTATATAAACAATTTGAGTTTTTTTTTAAAGAAACGCAACTGAAAACGGAATATGTTTATAAAAAAGTGTTCTTAGCAACTACAAAGACGAATGTGGGTGCTTAAGTGTATTTTTGGCGTCGTTTCTTGGCAGAATAATATTTCATTGAATTCAAAAACAGAGAGCTACCACCAAGAATGGATTTAATCTACAAAAACACAGTAAATTATTGTTTTCAGTTACTACATATATATATTTTTTTAATTCAATTATTTAAGGTTTCGAATACTGATTAATCATTTAATGATGAAGAAAATAGTTTCGGAATATTCATAGTGTAATTATTTGTATTTCGAGAACTAAAGCGCGTTAAAACGGTTAAAAACCACTTCTACTTCACCAAAATGTGGGGTGTCGTGAACTTCTCACGAATCTTTCCAAGAGGGGAGCATCCGTTGGCACGGTATTTATCATCCTGTTGTGGAAACGTCATTGTGGTCAGTGTACTTAATTATCAGAGTCGAGTAAATGTCTGCCCACGTATATATCATTGACCCTACAGGACCGCTGCTTGACCCGTCAGGATAATGCCCATTGCTTGAGAGTTCTTTGTGCTACCTCTTAATTATCTCTGTGGTCTGAACGTTTCCTGCCCATTATTCTCAGTGACATGTGAGGTCCATTAGTTACAACAAAAAAAAGTCAGGGTTTTGCTAGAAACTACGTATTCTAAGGTATCAAAAGCACTTTCAACAAAGCCAGGCACAAGATGAAGTTTTCTTGACGAAAATTTTACATCTTTCTGAGTATAGAAGTACAATAAATGAAAACTACATTTTCAGTTCATTTATACATAATTTAATAATATTTTGTGACATTGATCAATCCGCTTGCAGCGCTTAATTGCGTCTATTAAATACACAAAATATTCATCATAAAAATGAAAATTCACCCGGGACTGCTATTAGGTGGCGATTAATTGAAAAGAAGTTTATTGTTTATTTATAAAGAATCAATAATTATCAGATCAAAATTGACGTTTATCTTTAAATTAATTGAAAAAAACGTTACTTTTCCAATCCCACCGGCGCTGGTGTTAATGTCGCCAAATAGTACTAACAAAATATCGCAAATTGCAGTTTTTACCGTCATTGTTTTTAACTATTTATCCTCTGCAAACATTTTAGATATAGCGGAAAAATATTTATGCCTTCAAAATATAAATTTTTTCAATTAACAATTACTATTTCTTTAGCTGTTTTTCGTAAGTTGTCACCAAAAGGGTTGTTAACACGGCGAGATTTGCACCGGAGAAATGGAATACCAAAAATTAATTATTTACTTATTATGGTTGTTTATTTATATCAATAATAATCAGAACACAATTGATAAATATATGTCACGTTTTTAAATACGTCAAAATTTTGTGAAATAGGGAAAAATGTTTTCAAACAAAATAAATCGTTATACTACACATGAAAGTATTCAAAAACGAATTTTAATTTCTCTTTTCAAGAAATCATTAAAATGTATATCCATACATAAAAATAATTTTATCTTTAATTTCTTGATAAAAGGAATGAGTAATGGGGGAAAGTGAAGTTTTGAAGTATATAAATTGAACAAAAACGATTGAGTGTTGATAACAAGATAAAATAGTACCTAGCAACACCGTCTATTGTGCATTTAGGGGTTAATCTGCGCTTTAGGTCCCCTACTTCACCAACTCACGAATTTGAAGCGTTTTCTCGCGCATGCTCAATAATTACTCGTTTGTTTTAGCCTTTTCATTGGTCGCTAATTAAATTTTACTTTGAAATAGCGGTAGAATTTTCGCCATAGCATCGGTGTTTTTGAAAACTAAAAGGGGAGGGGACCTAAAGCGCATTTTCACCCATTTAGGTACATTTACAGATAATAACTGCACAGTGTTATAATATAAACATTGTTAGAATTTATATAGTTCGCAAAAGCAAGTCATACAAAAAAAAAAATCACATTAAAAAGGACGTATAAAAGGAAGTTTGATTGTATTCGGGTATTTTTTAAGTGATAGAATATAGCACACTTTACCTATATTTTTTATATATGATTAATTTTTATGTATTTTATGCATCTAAATTTTTTATTGTTTATTAGCTGAAATTGTTTTTTTACCCTTTTAAAAGAATATCTTCAGAATAAATGTAAGCTTAAACTAAATTTCTGGTAAACAAAATATAACCTCATAAAAGAAAATATTTAGAGGGAGCGGTCGATTTGGCATACTTTAAGTCAAATGAAGACATAATGGCTTTTTTAAAAACAGGAGCGCCAACTAGATCGCTGCCACTACTATATGGCATCTACGAAGACGAAAGTGTTTTCTTAAATGAATTTTTGGTGTGGTTTCTTGGCTCAATAGTATTTTATTGAAGTAAAAAAACCAAACTATCATCAAAGGATTTGGTCTACAGCTGCAAATCATTGCTTCAAGTCCTTTCATTCATTTTTTTCTTTTTTCTTAAGATGTGGCTTGTCAAGAATTTCTCATGCATTGATCGCTTTTATCTTGCCAAAAGGTATTTATCCAGTTATAACAATTATTTTATGAAGGTTGAAAATCATTTGTGGTCAGCTTGAAGCTGATTGAATTATTACTATCCAATGGATCCTCCCTATGTGTCTACAATCACTTGAGCTGTATTGTTGAAGAAGTATTGTAACACTCATTGTTAGAGAAGCTTTTGTGTCCATTCTTAATTATCTCTGCTTTGGCCTGAATGCTTGCTTTGCATTATTCTCAGTGACAGTCGGCGTACATTAGTTACAACAAAGAAAATTCAAGATGTTAAGCCATTATCCTCGGGTACATTTAACATTGGATGAGACTATCTTGTTGAGCATTTTAAATCCTTCTAAGTATCCCAGAAGTACAATATCGAATCTAACAATATACTTTTTAATTAATTCATAATGCATGATTTAATAACATTTTCATACTTTGTATCCATCCATTTGCTGCCTTTAATTTGTTTTACTATCAACTAAATGACTTTTCATTAATTACTCTTTCTTGGATTGTTTTTGGCGATGTTTATCTTAAAATTAATTTTCTTTAAAAAAATGACTGATTGGTTACTTATAGCCATTATTTATTTAGGAAGGACCAATAACAAATTAGCAATAATTTATAAATTAATTAAAAAAAATTGCTAATTGGATACTTATAGCCATTGTTTATTTGCAAGCAAACAATGACAATCAGAACACAATTGACGATTATCTCAATTATCTTTAAATTAATTGAAAAAATAACTTGTGTGTTTGAAGTGGTGCCATTGTTTATTTGGAAAGATCCATAACAATCAGAACACAACTCTTTAAATAATTGTCCTATAAGTCCAATTTCATTAGTATAACGAATAATCGATTAAAAATAAAATTTACGATACCTGATGTTTGATTAATGATTTTTGAATATTGATTTCTCTTTTATAAAATCGTTTTTGCCACATTTATTTTATAATATTTTAAATCGTTTTATGGACCTAACGATGCACTCTAATTGTTATTTGGTATTTTTATTTTAATTTAATATTAATTTCAAAGCAAAGTTGTTTCTATTTACTATACATTTCTATAGAAAATTTCGTTAATCTGCGCTTTAGGTCCCCTACTCTGCCAATTTGGCGAAAAATGCACCAAGCGTGGTAAACCGGACGTTTTTATATCCAATGAGCTCTTTATGGCAACCTCCGTAGGAAATAATTTGCGTTTTTTCGGGCATGCTCATTAATTGGTTTTTTTCTTTTAGCATTTTCATTGGTCGTTAATTAGTTTCAGTTTGAAAAATCGGTCATTTTCATTGGTTGCTGATTAGTTAAAAATCGTATTCCATTATCGCCATGGTAACAGCGTTTTTGAAAACCCGCTAAGTACGGGACCCATAGCACACTTTCGCCAAGTTGGCAGAGTAGGGGACCTAAAGCGCATTTTCACCGAAAATTTTCTTATTTAATTTAATCTTTTCACAACATTTAAAATGTCAAATCTTATCATTTCTTAATTATTAAAATAGGATTGAGTTATAATGTCGTATTAAGTCTTTCTTGATTTTATTGTTATTATTATTATTACTATTTACAAAGTTATTGTGAGAAAAAAATATTTATTAGAGCAGTTAATTTGTATGATTTTCAAACCGGAAAAATGTTTCACATTTAACATTCATGTATTATTAAAGGATTTAAATTGGGGAAAAATGCACAAGTAAATCGATTTTATGATAATACTTAATATAGAAATATAATGTAAATTTAATGCACATTTGCTTTTACATCGATTTTTGTCGTTCAATTAAAAAGGAACTTAGAAAAAGGTCAATTAGAAAGTTCGCTTTTAAATAAAACTATTTTTTTTTCTTATCAAAAATATGTTCAGTAAAAATTGCTTGCACTAAATCTATTGTAACACATATTTTTGCTTGATTTTTAAATGAAATATATTTCTGTAATAACGATTCTCTGTTTATGTCAAATATTCCTCGCTAATTTTAAATTCATAAAATTACGAATTATTAAATATTTTTGAATGTCATTCACATTTCATCCTTCTTTAGCTAAATGGACTGCTCAGAAGATCAGGAGATACACAACACAAAAAGAATTCACTTTTTCCTTATTAGCGGAAGAATTTCTTTAGTATAGACTTTCTTCTTTTCTGCAACGTTTTACTGGAGTCTGATGTCTGTTAATGTGCCTGCGGGGGTGAGAGTGAAGTGTTCCTGGAAGTGTCTTGCAAATCGTGGGAACGAGTTGTTTTACAACCCCACTAGCCAAACGATTTCCCTTTTAAGGCTTTGAGAAAGGAAAACGTTTCCCTTTTTTTTCTAAAGGTGTTAAGATAAAGATAAAAAAGACGTCGGAAAAGTTGAAAAAAAAGTCAGTGTTGATTTGTTAAAGGACTAAGGAAACTAAACTAATCGTAAATTTTTATGCTTTAAAAAAAAAAAAAAAAAAAAAAAAAAAAAATAGGTGACGCAGTTATAATAGTTAAAATGTTTTGACTCAATATAATACGAAGTTTGTCCTAAGAATACCTGCTTTGACAATTCGTGAATTTCATCCATTTTTATATCAATCAAGAAAAAAGATTTGTTGATTACACGAAAAAAATTTACCATAATTTATAATAAATAATTTTACCTAAAGTCTTCATAAATTTGTGATGAAAATTCGAAATATGTACATCTTTTTTTCAAAGATAAAAATGTTTAATATTTTATTATGGTTTAAAAAATAATTTAAAATGAGTTAATAATAATAATTATATATATATATATATATATATATATATATATATATATATATATATTCTAACGAGCCATATACAGTTTCAACATAAAATATAAATCTAACTTTCGAGAAAAATTGTAGTTTGGGAAAAATATTTTCCAATTTGATTATGATATTTACTATTTTTTTAACGATATTTACAATTTTTAAGAAATATGTATTACTTTGTTTTGCTTAAAATCGCATTATTAAAATAAAATAAATTCTCAGGAATAGTTCCGATAGAAACAAATCAATTGAAATGTGAGTCACTTAAAAATTCTTTTCAATTATGAAGTTATTAAATACTGAAATCAGGACTCTCTAATCCGCATTCCAACACATTTCCTATCGGTGGCGTAATGAGGAAATCAAAAACACATTCTTCGCAACGTGCAAAAATAATATTTTCCAAAGAAATCAGATAAAATAAATATATACAAATGTTTTTTTATCATTCTATTTTAATTAGGAGAGAAAGGAAGATCCCATAATGGGAGAGAAAAATATCGTACATATCTTTCCCTACCTTCAGTAGTTGCACATATAAGTGTTTAAGAAAGTTTTAAATAGACAATTTTTAAAACTGAAACCTTAATTCAACTCCGAAAAAACACTCGGTGACCTGGATTTTTTCTATAGAGATTTGCAGATTTATATTTTGAACAAATTTTTATCTTATGGAAGATGTTAAAAAAAAACTACTATTAGAAAAGTTTTCTCTTTTCTGAGTTCTCAAAATCAGATTTCTATCAAATTCTTGCTTCTATTGCTAACAACCAGATCTTGCTTATTCATATTCTGAGGGAAAGGGATATCCCCCATCTACTAAACTGGAAGAAAGGGGAGGATCTTAATCGATTGCTGATTGTCAATGAATGACCGAGTTTCACTCAATAATGTATGATTTATATGGCTTTAAAATACCTTTCACATGCTTTAACTCAAGAAATGGGTTTTTCTTTGCAAGTAGTTGATTCCTGTATTTATTTCTTAAGCCCGCAATTAACAATATATTTCTCCGTTTGGATCTTCATAACATGTAGAAAATTGAATCGTATGTCGGCTAATATGATGGGTTGACAAAAATTCAAGAAAGCTCTGATTTTCCTACCAACGTGGGGATAATTACAGGCAGTAAAAAGTAACTTCCAGCTATCATCTGTCTCTTCGCATAGGGTTGTAAAGTATTCTTGGCAACACTTGGGAAAAATAATATTTACTGAAACTTCCTAGTTTCTGTTTTATTCATTAAAATATCTATAAATAAATCCGACAAGAATTGACAGAAGCATAGAAAGATGAGTCTCATTTGTGATAAGTTATGATAAACATTTCAGTATGCGAACGAATAAAAAGAAAGTATATGAAAAATTGTAGGATATTTATTAAAAAAAAATTGATAAAAATTTGCTACAATGAATGAAGCAAAAAAGAATTTGTTATGGTCATTATATGTTTATACAATGAAGTATTACTAAAATATTAACGAATGTTTAAAATTATTTCATTTTCCCTGTATTAAAACATTTCCAATGTATAATATATCGTAAATTAAAAACGTGTGACGATATTACAAGCAGACAAATGAGTAAAGCAATGAATACTGAAAAGACTTGTAAGCCGAAAAGTCACAGAATTGACTAAATATTTATTTTAACTTCTGAAATTTTTGTCGATCTTTGTTTTTAATTTGAAAGAGGCTTAAATTTGAAGCCAAAAGCTATAAATTTTGAAAAATCTCACCCTTAAGTGTCGGTTCTCTTTCCAGATATGCTTACTCTGGTAACCAGAATTCGAAAGGAAAGGTATATCGTGTGCTTACTAAACTTTCTACCCCTTTAACAAATCCAAATTCAAAATCCTGTCGTGAATCGGTGAATAATAGTTCATAACTTTGACTGAAAGGGAGAGGTTATCTGTCAAATATAATTCAACAAGAGAACTCACGACCCCGCCCGCTATAGTGCGGTTGTTTCGTTATTGTACCTTTCGACAATCTAATGGCCACTTTGGCGTTTTCAATATGCACGCGCATGAAAGAAGATTTTTCTTGAACACGTGTGAGAGGTAACAATGCTCGTTACTTCTCACGTGCCACTTTACATTTCAAAGTTTCTCAGAAATACTAGCTTGAAGAAACTCTTGCTTTTCTTAGACTCGGAAGTCTATCATTCTTTGAGAACTTCCTTTCTTAGGTTTAGACACTTTGAGAATAAGAAAGATTAGAGAATAAGAAAGATTAATTTTGGAAAGTTTTCATGGATTCTAACTCAATAATTATATTGTCATCAGCAATAAATTGAAAAACTCTTTCTTTTTGAAAAGGTTGCAGGTTTATATGAAAGCATTGCTTTTTCCAGCAGTAGACTCGTAAATTCAGATTTGGCCAATTATCGCTGTTTTTAGCACACAAATATTTTCTTAATTAGTTGCATGTTTAATTGTTTCACTTTAATTCAAGGCATTATTTTCTCCTATTTTCCAATAGACTGCCTTTCTTCTTAACATCAAATTATTTTTTAAATATTTTGATTTTATTTTCATTGAAAGTATTCAAAATTCATTTCAAAGTTCAAGAATTTAAAAAGCAAAATTTACTAGATTAATTGTAAAACATCTTTATATTACGAACGTTTTTGCAAATATCAACGAATTTATTAATGCATACTTAGTAATTTAAAAATTAGTCTAATATTTAATGAAAAAATTAGTGTTAATATTTTTTCATTTGAATAATTTTCACATAGAAAATCAAAAATAATGAATAAAACATAAATTCTATAAAGAAAAAAAAATGATTATACACATTTATATTATACAAATATCAATCATCTAAAATAATTTTTGTCTGCCCAAAATATTTCATTACTTTCAATCAATCTCTCTTAAATAAGTGTAAAATGTTCATAAAAATAAAATCCTTCTATAAAAATTAAATTTATTTCGAAATTTTTATGACTGCGTTTATTATAAATTTAAATTTTAATTAAGGCTAAAATTTTTACAAACTATAAAGCTGCTTAAGTCACAATGTGTACCGTTCAGGAATTCTATTCGCTTTCTTATTTACATTTTAAAATTTTCCTTCATGTGTAACCAGTAGTAATAAAGAAAAAATATAGAATCAGAGACCCTTTTTTTTCATTTCGTCATAATTTTCCGAAAAAAGATATTTTACTTCATTTTTTTTATTTTTTGAAAAAATATTCAATTTGCAGAAAACGCGTTTTTGGTTTTTCCAAGACGCCACCTATCGAAAATGGATTAAAATACGAATGAAAGTATTCTGACTTCAATATTTAATAACTATGGAAATAAGAATTTTCAAACATTCCGCCTCTCATTCAATTTATTTTCAGTTAATTTATACATGATACATCATTTCGTCTTCCAAAACATTGTCCCAATGGATTTTGAATAAAACTAAGTAATTATTAAATATAGTTAAATGAACATTGAATAGCATTATTTTTCCAAACCAGAATTTCACCCTGATAGTTAATTACATTTTTTTAATGAGAAGCCATACCCCATTACAAATAAATGTATACAAGTAAATTTCAACAGTTTTAATTATATTTGCAAGCACATATACAGGATATTTAACTAATATTTTCACATATACATAATATTATGTAAACTCATACATTTCGAAAAATTAGTTAAAATTTCATTTCTTTTCTTAAAATAGATTAGTACATAAATTGCAATAAAAATGAATTCTTCAGAATACAAAAATATTAAAAGAAAATTAAATAAAATATTCCGTGCTAAAAATCTAAGTCTAATTGCTACAAGCTATATTAAGTTTAATTTCATTTGCAAAGCCATACATAAGTGGCATTATAAAGATTAAATAACATAAATTAACAATTCATTAATCCAAAATATATTCGAAAATTAAAAGAAATTTCTAATCGTTATAAAAAATTTTGAAATGGAAAATTGAAAATTATTTTAAAATATCGATGTAAATAGACAATTGAATGCAATAAAATCTTTAAAATGCTTATGAACATTTTAAGAATATTAAAATCCAAAATAGAAATCCATTTTTGCTCAAAACATATATTCAATTAAAAATATTTAAAATCATGCCATATTAATAATCTTGTAATATTCTTGCTACCAAATGAAACAAAATTTTGTATTTTTTTTTTTTTTTTTTTTTTTTTTTTTTTTTTTTTCCCTTGACAAAAAATTTACGAAAAGCAATTTATCACCAAATATAAATAACATTTGGCAACGAAACTTAATTATCGTGCATTATGGGTAATTTTTAATGAACAAAATTTATACATTTTAATTTTTTTCATTTTTAAAGATTCATTATAGGCCTGAAAGATAATGTTTTGTGATATTAGATATCAATGTGGTTTATTATATATTTCAATCGAGGTAAGAAATATATTCAGTTTAATTATTTCCACTGTCGTAAAATCTACCGAATTATGTTTCTTTTGAAAGTTAAATAGATATTAATAATCTATTCTATTACATTTTATCAAACTTCTATTATCATAACACAATCTACCTAAAATAATTAAATATTAAGAGAAAATTTACACTTGCCTAATTTTGGCCAGGATTCAAAGTCCGAGATATTCCATTAAATAAATAATTATTGCATACATTATATATTTAAAACGTTAGTATTACGGAAGTCTCATTATAGATAATTTTAGATTTTTAGATTAATTTTAAATTATAGAAAAGTAGGTTCTCGTATTCTTAAAAGAATTGACCATAAAAAAAATTGTATTAAAGAATTAAATTTACAAAACTTAAATCATTAATTTATTTCTCTTTTTAAAAGTATTTTACTTATATATAATTTGTCTTTATTACATTTACATTTTTAATTTAATTTCCTAAATGAAATTTGAAAAATTTGAGATGGAGGAAATTTGTTTAGTAATCAAGAATTCGGGTGAAAATATGTTTCGGGTCCCCTGTTTGGCGCGTTTTCAAAAACGCCTATGCATTGGCGAAAATTATACCGCTATTTCAAAGTAAAACTTAATTAGCGACCAAAGAAAAGGCTAAAACAAAAGAGTAATTAATGAGCATGCTCGAAAAAGCGCTTCAAATTCGCGAGTTGGCGGAGGAGGACCTACACCGCAATTTAACCAGAATTCGAATAAAAAATTTTTGTACTCTTAAAATATTTTGTATTTTAATTATTTATCTGTAGTATTTCTTTGTCATATTTTTTCAGATGCTCATTGTATATCATTTCTTATTTATTATATTAACAGGTGCGTACAAGGATAAATTGTTATGATAATAATAATCCCAGGTATTACACTCAAATTCTTCGCCATTTTTTCAGGTGGTCGTTTCATTTCATTTCTCATTTAATACATGGAATGTCTACGGAAATCAATAACATTCAACGGGTGACAACTTGGGCGAGGAGATACTTTGTTACTAAAAGTTTTGGAAAAGCGGGAAATATAATTATATGGTTCTCTATAGAAGACTGACACTTCATTTTCTTCCTTTTAAATGGAAGGAGGTCTTTGACAAATCTGAACTCAAAGGGGAAAAAATTCTTCCACGTTGGTCTTTTAACAAAAACTGAGTTATTCTTTTTCACTTGTACCCCTTCCCTATATCAATTTTTTTCAAAGATTCCTTCGAGATGGTTTCTATATAAAGCATTGTCAAAAACATCTGTAAAAGATACCGCAGTAACGAAAGGGTTAAAAAAAGATGATGGATAATTTTTTTCCCTCTAATGTTACTGTTAGGAGGAACAATCGTCAAAAAATCTCCCTTTTCAGGGAGAAAAGTTTTAAACTGTCAAAAAATATAATACTGTAATGAATGGTTTTAACGTGGGAAATCTTGAAAGTTCCATATAGGGGAATACGAACATTTTGAAATGGACTAAATAAAAAAATGTAGCAGAAATATGACAGTTGTGGCCGAAGTTACCGAAAATGGGTATCAAAGAAATGTATGGCCATTAACAAAAAGCAAAGCGTGGGAAAAAATTTCTCACAAAATGTAATAATATATATATATATATATATATATATATATATATTTATAATAACAAAAATTTCATCAAAAATGTATTAGTTTTTCAATAATATTTTTTAAAATATATATTATATATATAAAAATATATATTATATATATAAAATATATATTATATATATTATATATAATTATATAATATTATATATTTTTTAAAAATTAAATATTTTTTAAAATTTATTTTTAACCATTTATGAAACAAATTATATTTGTTTCATAAATGGCTGCAGATTCGTTTTATATTGTTTTTTAAACAATTTTAATTTAACTTAATTTGAAATAAAAAGTCTTATATACTTCTTCTAGTTAATCTAACATTTGTTTCCCATTAATTTAATATTATTACAGAATCATTACTCAATTTTTTATATTTGATGATATTATTTATTTATTAACTGTAAACCACGTATTCCTTATATCCGTATTCCTTAAATTTTTACAACAGATTTCACTTTATTTTGCTTAAATTAAAAAGCAAGACAAGATCCTTTGGTATTCCAAGAATAATTAATTGCTTTTAATATTTTTTTTACCATACATCCTTGTGCTTTTTATTCTTTATTCCATTTATTTATTACTTTTTGGATCATAAATTCAGGTCATGGTATTAAATTCATTTAGAATTGGCTTTATGTATCGATGCGTTCTTACTCCATTTTTGGTCAAGATGAAAAATGGTATTTTTTTCAAATTTGTAATTTTTTCATTGGTATTACAATTAATTTACTTTTTTTTAATATTAAACTATAAAATAAATATGTAACTGTTTATACAAATACACTGACGCACAATTGTGTGCCAACAAAAACAACATACTACACGTCATTTGAAGTCTTCGAAATTTGATTCTTCATCAACCGAATTTAAAAAGAGTTCTGGACAAAATCAGAACTTGAATATAATTTGCGCGTCTGAAAGAGTATGCAATATTTTTGTCTTGAACTACTGAATTATATTTTCAGTATCTTTAAATTCAGAAATCAATGAACACACTTCAACCTATTATTAGGCACATCTTACCTAATTAGCCCCCCATGTGTAAAAAAATCGACTGTTGTGCGTCAAACCAAATCAAACCGGATATTAACCGCCTTAAAGCAATTTTTTTTTCGGAAAAAACTGATAAAAAAATTATTTATGTGCCATCTATGTTAAATATGTTAATTATAATCTAGTCTGTATATTTTTATTGGAACGGATGGACATTAGAAATAAAATTACACGAGATACAATCTCGCCCGTGTAAGACACGGGCATGTGCAAATTTGTTGGTAGCTTTCGCCCATGTAGGACACGGGCAATTGCGTTAAAAAGTTTAAGTCGAATTTATAAAGAAAAGTGAGGAAGTTCACCATTTATTATGTCTTCAAAAATTCTCTTATTATTAAAATAAAGTATGTTGCTAAAAATTTCCTTAAAAATGAAAAAATTTCATTTATGTATTATTATTATATATTATTATTTTACCGGAATAAGATTTGACTACATTTAAAAAGTTTAAAAAATTTTTATGATTCTTAACGTTATATCGTTATTATTTTTTTATTTTATTTATTATTATTTTTTTTTCCTCTAAAAAAATATTCAACAATCACTATTTCGTGTCGATACAATATTTTAGGCGATCAATGCGACTAGTTTTACAAATGCATTCCAGTTTTTATGTGAATTTTTTGCTAAAACAACAATTTTCGTGTACACTCAGAAATTATCAACACTATATATTATAATGATCTTTATTTTATCGCCAGCAGATTAAAATGGAAAAAAGAAATTGTAATAGTAAGATGAAATTACTCAAATTATTAATATTCCAAAGATATTATTTATGGGCTTATAAATAAGAATACCTTTGAATTATTATAGGGGAATTATAGGTTATTATAGGGGAATAATGATCATTAGCCATTACAGCTCTTGAGTTTCTCAGAAAAGTCCAACACATATATATTCTCAAAAATCTATAATTATCTGAAGTAGTTTATTTGCATCAATAATTTTAGAGGTGGCACAACAGTAATTTTACGAATCAGTACTGAATTTTTTAACAATCATTTACTTCTATTTTTATTACTGAGCATTTATATTTTGTGTCTCATTCAAAATAATGAAAGGTGCTCTTTATTTTGTATAAGACACAAAACATAAAATAATATTTCTCGCATACACAAAAGCGTAATTGAAACCAATCGTAATGCCAAATTCAACAAATCGCACTTGGCATTATAATTGCTGAACTCCAAGTTTAGCATAAAATGTTACAAAAATTAGTAAAAAAGAAATTGCATTTTAATTAATGTGTATGTGCATAGAAAATTCTTTGTAGACTTCTTAGTTATTACAGTTTATTTAGAACATTTTGCCAATTGAAAAATCATATAATCACCAAGGAAAACAAAGTTTGAAATAGGTCCATTAGAGTCAAACGGGTTCTTTTAGCAGCATGCAGTCTCGAAATGCCTGTAATGACGTCATGATGAATGCACGACATTTCTCTTTTTCCGGTAGCAAAATAGATCAGTTGTCTCCCAGTGGTCAGTTGAAAGACCACAGGTAGTTTGAAAAATTGTACATCAAAGCTTGACGCACAATGTTTTTTTACCCAACTGACGGGCTCGGGAGTTCTAAACACAAGCAGATCTCTTTGAGAGAACTGATGAATAATGAGGTATGCTGTCCACTATTACTCAAACACGGTGATTTTTTTTGGGGGTCTATTCACTAAAAGTTGGACAATACCCTCGGGTTATGTGAAACTTTTGCAATCCTTTCAAAAGTGAGTTTTTTTTTTCCTTCCTTTGCAAATCAACAAAAGCTCTTAAGTTAAGCCGTCTTACGAAAGCTTCTGCACCTGATTCTTTTGTTGACCTTTAAGGTTGTAAATGAAAAAAATACACGAAATTCCAAAAAAAAAAAAAAAAAAAAAAAAAAAAAAAAAAAAATGTTATATTTTTTTTCTATTTATTTATTTATTTAAATTTTAATTTTAGATTACGACATGTTACTAATTCTTAAAATATCCGATGTTAGTTAATGTGAAAACGCATATGAAATAAAGTTTCGATGAATAGCACCTGAAACTTGATCATATTCCAGGTCTCTCCGTCAATTCAAATGAGTCATAAATATATATTGCAGAGGAAACTAGAAGCAACTGGAAAATAATATGCAGAATATTTTAATTTCTTATGAAAGTTAAATAAATAAGATTGTGAAGTCAAAGAACATTAAAAAAATACAAAATACATTAATTGGAAAAAAAAAATTGGTTTTCGCACGTTTGCTTTCTTACTTAATCAACATAAACTAATAATTCAAAAATTACAATACACACACACATTGTATTTCTAATAGGTGGCGTATTGAAAAATTGAAAACACGTTCTCTGTAATGAGACGAAAGCAATAATTCTAAAAGTTGAAAAAATAATAAATATTCTTATTTTTTAAAAATAAAAGTACATCTTTGAAATGTAAAAAAGAGAAGAGATCCAGTATCGCACATATTGTTTCGCAAATCAGCAGTTACGTATAAAAAACAACTTTGAAAGGGAATTATGTGTTTCTTTTCTTAAAGCAAACAAGGTTACAAAGTAATATCCATCGTAATATGAGCATTTTTAGAAAGAGTTCGAATCACCATTAATTATAATTTAAATAAAATTTAAAAATCGTATTTAAAATTTAGAGCCAAAGGTAAACTATGATTTTGAATGAGGTAGAAATGAACATTTTGCTCTAATTTTTTTGCTTTACAGTACATGCCCTACCAATACAACAATGGACGAAAATTTTGGAATTAAATTCATTTATCAAAAGAAGTATTTTCAAGAAAACATGAGTCTTATTTGAAAATTATTCTGTAGTGAATCGAATTTCAACGTCTTCCAAATCTCTTCTTTGGTAATAAATTGTTTTTTTCTTTGTTATCAATTTCTGTGCCTTTGCAATTGTGTGATAGTACATTATGTTTTCCCATTTGATAAATGCTTTTATAATAACAACCTGCGTTTTATTCACATAGGTGATTAACATGATCAGTATCAGACGATTTTAAGAGAAATTAATTAAATATCATTTTTTAATTAACGATTTGCCTTAATTAAAATTCCTTATTTTTAATCGGTATAGAATTATTCAAATATTTATTAGATATTACAAGCTTTATTTTATTTTTGAAATAGAACAAAAGGTACTTTATTATTTCAATGCTTAATCGCCAAATGTTTCACGGATTATGGCAACCTGTGCTATTCTGAGCATTTCCGTACTTGTAAGTGGTTTGATAAAATAATTGTTTATTAACCTAAAGTGGTTGTTTGGTTCGTTACAGCTGAGATCACATGACTAAAACACTTTTTATCGCGTGTTTTTAAATGCTTTCAAATTCATGAAAATTTTCTGATTTAATTAATGTTTAGAATTTAAATTTGAAATATTTTAATTAATGTTTAGAATTCTAATTTTAAAATCTTTAGCGATCTTTAAAATCTTTCCAACATTTCCTACAAACTCTATCTTTTTCTTTCTATCTGTGTCTCACCGAATCCAGTTTTCTTGCCTGGGGCTCTTCGGCTTTTGGAAAGCATTCATTGTTACGAAATGGAGATAACCATGGCTTCAAGCGATTTCCAATGAAATCTATCAATTCGCATATTGACACAAATTGTTTAACCATAGCTGAATAGCTTTGAAAATATTGCATCACTTTTGCCTGATGACTCGTTCGATTTGAATCGAAAGAATTTGACGAATATTTTGTGCGTAAAACATTGATTGTTGCGAAATACAAGAGATCGAGTAGCTTGAACTATTAGAGAATTGAAATTTAAAATATTGCTTGCGTTTATTTCGTTAATTAACCGATTCCATATCCTAAGACCAAAGCATCGGTAAGAGAAGCTAATCTTCCATTGACTGAAAGCATTAACACCTTGACAATTGAACAGAAGAAAAAACAAAATGAAAAAGACAAGACGAAATATCCACTATATGGTTAAATTAAATCTGCAAAAATAATTTAAGTGGATTTTTTTTTAATTTGAGTAAGAATTAAGTGAAAAAAAATTCATGAATTACTTTTGATTTACGAACATCTTTAACATTCGTTATTTACATAATGAGGTAAAACTACTGGAAAATCAAGAATTCGAACTTTCCAAGTACATTCCACAAAGATAGAAGCTGTACATTCCACAAAGATAGAAGCTATACATTCCACAAAGATAGCGCTCTTTTGGAAGTATAACTACGTAAGTGTTGACGCAGCAACAAGATAACAAAGCAACATGTTAGATGTTGCTCAACAATCACGGAAGCCTTTCCATTTCATTGCCTTTCCATTTCTCTAATTGGCATGAAGAGCTCCCTGTGGTCAAGTTTTGGCAGATGGCGACAAAATGGTAGGAGATCGAGCCTTATCTCCGTGAAATCTGTCTTTGAGACTGAGCGAAAAGAAAAAAATGGCGTCATCTGATGATAGACGGAGTGTGAAGAAAGTAAGATAATGAAGCCTAAAGAAATCTAGAAAATGTTACTCTTTATTCTTACCGCAATCCGTGTACCGTTACTAAGACGTGGTGAATGGCTACTAACTTTTCACCCGATTGTCCGGAAATGACGTCACATACGACATACGCAAACATCCATGAATATTTCACATTTTATTTTTCTATCCACTAATGAATCAGACATACATCGTGAACAAGAGTATAATAAATTTTCTATAAAACAGAAGATAAATATTTTTTAAAAAAACATTTTTAGTAATTCATAACAAGATTTAGATTTTAACTCGTCATTTTTATTATAATACATATGTTGGTTAATATCTCGATATTAATATCAAACTTATTTTCTTTATTATTAAAAAAAAGTAAACAATTTCTTAAAGCTTTAATTCCTTTAATTTAGAACAGCATATTATAATTTCACAATGTTTTAAAATTATATATTTTCATTTAAATTATCCAGTAAGAAATCGGTTTAAAGCTAGAAAAATTGAATATTTTATTTGAGATATTTTATCTAATTTAATAAAATTTATTTTAAAAAGTCGAGTAGTTTAAATATTATGCCTTTTTTTATTAAGAGCAGTTGTTTAACCAGCATGCTTCCCTGAACTGTACTGTATTAATTGGATAGAAGCAGTAACAGAGAGGGAGTCATCATAATTTTAGAAGTAGGGACCAAGTAGAAAACTCCCAAGACTCGGGATTCGAACACACTATCTTTCGATAATGAAATAAAAATTTCAAAATAGTTTAGTTTGCCTCGGCTACTTTTAAGCGTCTGTCTACAAGAGGCTGCTAGGGTATGATAAATCTCTTTCTCCTCCCCCTTCACTACACCCCTCGACCTTAGGGGTTTTGTAAACATGTTTTCCCTTTTAAAATACCGTTTGTTAAGGAGGGGTCTGACCGTTGATAATCACTTCAAAAAACACAAAAGTTTAAGATCACCCCTTCCTATCTCTTTTACCCAGAACTAGAAATACTGTTGTAGCGATGACATTGTTCAAATGAAAGCATTTTATTAAAAGTTGCCCTTAAATAAATTTCTTTTTTATTAATTTCATACAATGGTCTCTTTTCACTGTTTCCTAAACACAAAACATCTATAGAACATTACTATAAATAATTATAGAAAAATATTCGGTATATATTTTTTATCTTAGTATATATTTGGTATTTATTATAGTATATATTTTTGACTCTGTTTATATGCATATTTTTTTATTGAAGTAGAAAATTAAGTGATAATTAAACTAAAATTGTAAATCTTTTTAAAAAATTTTAATAAGATGAATGAAAAAAGTAAAATGAATAAAATTTGAAAATACATTGCTTATTTTCGATTTTAAAGTTGCCAATGTAAAACTTTCCCGTTATTGAATACTTTTCATAATTCCTTTCTGAAATGATGACAAATATACTTTTAACTTATATTTTTATAAAGGACTTA